>JAVGVS010000109.1:955000-1057906 GCA_032718565.1 Distichodus sexfasciatus
AAGCGAGCGGAGAAATAAGAAGTATGGAGTCCGACACAGGGTCTGGCGTGGCTTGAGTTGGGAGATCGGTAGCTGCGTTGGGTTTCATGCGCGGGACTTGGTGAAAACATCGAATAGGGCCGGACGATATGAGCTCATATCAGCATCACGATTAATTGAACATTTTACCTCGGTTTTGATTAATTGACAATTTTTTAACCTTCATAATTGTACTGTAAATATTCTCAACTAGGTTAAAGATTCAAGATTCTTTATTTGTCATGTGTATAGTTTTACGTTCAGAGATGGGAAACTGGCCCTAAGTGCTGGTTTCTTGAACATGGTTTACGTTGTGGGTCGTGGGGTCTTTCTGTGTGGAGTCAGTGTGTTCTCCCCGTGTTGGCGTGGGTTTTCTCCAGTTGCCTCCCACAGTTCAAAAGCATTGGCGCACACCTGTCTCTCTCTCTCTCTCTCTCTGTCCCATCTCTTTGTCTCTGCATCTCTCTGCAAATGAGACTCACACTTTCTCTTTTTGCTTCCCGCTCTGTCTCTCCTTTTCTAATTACGTCCCCTCTCCTCCTCCTCCTCAGATAAGAGAAAGATGGAGTGGGGATGGGAACTCTCGAATCATATTATTCCCACCACAAAAGACTGCAGCTCTTTGTTGCTCGCACAAAGATCAACAAGTGTGTTTGTGCTGCGCCCGCCTCAGCTTAGCCTCTCCAGCACCTGAAAGAACACCGCGCCCTCGCCCAGGCGTCCGAACGAACGGACGGATTGATGGATGGAGGGCTGGAAGATGAAGATGCTGGTTTGGGAGTTGGAGTGCTGCGATGTCGTGGGTCCCTTATCCGTGGCGGCGGACTCCGCAGCTGCAGGGCGGATGAGGTGGGGATGAAGGGCTGGGAATATGAGCCCAGGCCGGGGAGGTGGAACCTGCTGCTCGGGATAGCAGGAGGCAGTGGGGACTGAACCTATCCGCCTGTACATCATAAGTCTGATTCGTTTTGGGAGCCTTTTATCATCTGAGGAACAAAAAATACACAGTTAGATTATGTGATCGAGCAGGTGCTTTGATCCCAAGTATTAAAGGTGAATATCCGTGTGACACTTTTCACTTGAATTACAGATAAAAGCGTCTGTATGTATAAATCACCTCCTAAATTGTGACTAGTTACATATAGCTACACAATAATAACCAGTTTAGACGCGTAGCTGCTTAATAGTGCACAACTAACTTAGCTATTTTATTTCAAATTGCGTGTTTAAGATAAATGCTGTAGCTTCAAAAATAACTGTCTTTTTGCAAATAGCAGCGTAGAGTGGCAAAATCAGATGTGTATTTTTGAATAGTGGCTGTTTCTGGTGTTGATTTGGCAGAAGTGGCATCTGATATGCTAACAAGCCACCATGGTACATGGTTATAGCATCTGAGTGCAGTCTTTGCCCTTCCTGCACGAGATGGAATCCCGGAGGTGGCTGAGATGCGACAGAATCATGGCTGTTGAATGTGGTTGCTGCTTTTCTCTATAGCCAAATGCTCCGGTGCCGTTCATTAACGTCTGGTACAATTTGGCGGCTTCAGCAGGATGGTCCGGATGGTGATATTGAAGCAAAACCCTGACTGAGATTTGGATGTAATAACTGCTTTTCCTCTTTTGCTTCTAGTCCCCATGGTGCACGTTAAATTGCATCACAGTGCAATCTTGACAGCTGCGAGATGGAGTCGGATGATTGGTTGAAACAGCAGAACTGAACATAGTTAACTGCGTTTTTTCTTTATAGCTTGTAGTGCATATAGTGCGTGTTAATTGCATCACAGTGCAATCTTTACAACTGCGAGATGGAGTCGGAGAATTGGCTGAGACGGAAGCAAGAATTGACTGTTGAATGTAGTTTGCTGCTTTTCCTCTATAGCTTGTAGTGCTCGCGGTGCACGTTCATTGCACCACAGTGCAGTCTTGGCAGCTGTGAGATGGTCGGAGGATTGAGTCGAGAGCGAAACAAGAACCCTGTGGTGTGGCAACTTGAAGTAGTTAACTGCTTTTTTCTTTATAACCTTAGTGCCGCAGTCTTTAGCGTTAATTACATCCTGGTACAATCTTTACAGCTGTGAATGAGTCGGAGGCCAGATTAAGATGAGCAGAATTTATTAAGCTGTGGCAACTTGGTTGTGAATTGGCAGCAGCTTATGTCTTGGCAGGAATATTAAAATAAAACAGCAGCCTGGCTGTGGCTTATTATTTTTATTTAGACAGTAGCTAGTAGCGTGAAAAGCTAGCAATAACAAGCTCGTTACAGATCACGTTATTCATCAAACGTTCTCATGAGCGCGAAAGTGCTTTTGTTCGTTGTTGAGCTCTGATACTGCTCCAGCATCAGCCCGTCGTGTGTGTGTGTGTGTGTGTGTGTATGAGAGACTCACACTCCTAGGCCTGGTACAGTACACTCAGCTCATTCTTTATCTCTCCTCCTCCTCCTCCTCCGCTGCCCCTCTCTTTGAGTACCTCCTGTCTTTTAGCCTGTTGAGAAAGTGAATCACAGTCTCTTGCCCCCATGACGCCCCTTTCAGTTCTGATGAGTACAGGACATTTTTGTTGATAACCACAGCAGCAGGACACGTGTCAGCGTAATGCACCGATAAATAGCGTCTACCCAGAATTCAAATCTCAAGCCTTTTATAGTCTAGTGGAGAAAATAAGCAGACGGCGATTAGGATTCGTGATGATCAGCGGGGCTTTGATCCAAAGTAATAAAGATGAAACGTCTATGAAGTTGCTTATTTTCATAGATTACAGACATTTCTATCTGTAAATCACTTCTGTATTTGTACACGTCCAATATTTCGTGTTAAATCATAACCCATTACACACTCATTACACGGTAATAACAAAGTAATTACAAATCATGCTAAATGTGTTATGGGACAAAAAGCAGAACAAATTCTGTCTAATTCTATAATATCATATGTATGTAATATGTAATAATATGTTAATAATAATAATAATAAATAATATATGTATATCATTATATTGATTTAATAATAAATAGTAAATTCAACGCAATTTAAATATACATATATCATTGTGTTGATTTAATAATAATAATAATAATAATAATAATAAGTTATAATCAATATGATAAAATATATATCATTTTGTTTTTTATAAAAAATATTTCTAAGATTAAATAAAGAAAAATAATACCAATTAAATAATAATTATTTAATTATTATTTCTTATTTACTGTTATTTGGTCTTTTAAGATTTTCAAAACATTATTTTCTTTCTGGAAATGTATTTAATTATATTCAAATGTAGTTCCATGTATCTATGTTTTTTTAAGTTTCTATGTTTTTAGTTTACATTAATTAATACATAGTTACATTAATTAACAAAATATTATGTAGTAATTAGGAATACAATATCATATATTCTATGTAAATTAAAATGATATATATTTCCGATGATATCTGTTCATAAAAGCTGATCATGATTATTATTATTATTATTATTATTATTATTATTATTGACTATTATTATGAGACAGTTATTATTCCAAATGAATAAAACACATATATAATCATGGCTCTTATTGTAGCTGTAAGAGACTTTTTTCCTAATTACATTTTTCGTGCAGTGGCCTTATTAGTGATCACACTGCGGAGTTAAAAATAACATTTAAATCTACTCACTAACTCTGTAGAACTAATTGTATCCCACTCGGTGTATGTGTTTTGTGTCCTTTCCTAAAAGTATACGCTCCATAAACGACAAACGCATCCTCGTGTGTATCTACGTGTGGCTCGTCCTTCCCATAAGAAGCTCCATACAGACCCGGTGTTTGTAGGACGGTATGTGGCTAATCTAATAATTGTAGTGTGTTTTCTACCTTGATGGCTCTCCTCCGTGGGGAGGTGGCAATGCTCTGAAGTCATTCTGTTCCCCCAAAGCCCCCTCAACCTCTCCGAGTAATTAAATCAATCCGTCTAAGCTGCTCACCTCTTTTTCCCTGCAGAGAAAGAGTGCGCTTCGAGCCCAGCCGACCCTTCTTTTGTATGGCAGGCCGTTAAGGACGTTTTTTAAAAAACGGTATATAATGATTACGGTTGGACAAAATCACCGGAAATTAATCGTAACCGACATTCCAAACCTCATGGCGGCTATTTTGAGCATTTTTTGAATTTCTGTTGATACTTTTTTGTATTATTATGAATATACTTCATCTTAAACTTCTCAAACATGAAATATATTCAAGATTTAACTTTTTTTTTTTGTCACATATGTAGTTGTTCAAGTGAAGAGAAAATGTATGGTTCAAATTTGGTTAATGTTTTTTTGTTTAAATTCTCTTTGTTTTCTCTAGTGTGTGGAAATGTGTAAATATGTTTGTGTGGTGAGTTCAAGTTTTTGAAAATCAAAATGATTTGCACTTTTCATGAGGATAAACACAGCTTTAATCGCTGAGCAAATTTCGAGTGAAAACCTTGTTGTTGAAGTATGAACGCACAAAATAATAATCATCATCATCATCATCTTTAATCAATCATTAAATTATTAATTGCAATATTTTTCTGAGATCATATTAAATGTATATGTATATTATATCATTTAGCACTTGGTCTGCTGTGGATAAACTTCTCCACAAAAAAACGTCATCGCAAAATCGTAAGTCGAATTTGTAGCATTAGAACGCCGGCAGCCGAAGAGACGGATGCCGGGGCTTGAGCATCAATCCGATGTTTATTTAATTTTTATTTCAAGAAAGAAAGAGAGAGATCTTACGAGGTGCATGCGTCAGGTTGTGGCCCTGTCGAAAACTCCGATAGACAAATTGGATTAAGGAACGAAGGATTAAACTCAGGGAAAGAAAGAAAGAAAGAAAGAAGGAGGGGGGGGGGACGACAAACAAGAAAAGCTGCCTGTGATCACAGACTTTAATATATTTCTTTGCCTTCTACTATCCTTTCTTCTTTTCTACCCCCTCCCTCTCTCTCTCTCTCTCTCTCACATGGAGGGAGGGGGTGCGAGAGGGGAAAGCCCTGGCTTAGTCCAGGACTTATTAAACCCAGGATTAATTTGTAATGCTCTCTTTCCCCCCGAAGGCGACTAGCAGATTTGCTATCTAAAGCAAACAGGGCAAAGCGCAATAAAACTAAGAGACAAAAGAATGCGACGTTCTCCAGTTTTCTTTGGCGCGGGGGTTAAGGGGCTTTCTGGGCCTTGGCGGATTAAAAGAGGAAGTTGTGGCCCTTAATATTTCCTCCATTAGGAAAAGGGGCGCGCAAGTAGAACAAGTAGAATATAAAGTAAAGGCATCTCTTGGTTGTTAGTGCATTTAGAGGCTTCTTCAGCAACATTTCTTGTCTTTACAGTTCGGATCTGATATTAAACATGATCAGAATCAAGGATTTAAGCTGGAAATCTGAATTAAAGCAAAGACACAGTAAAAAAATGGCTATTTTTGGCTTTTAATATAATAATTAGTGTAAATTAGAGATGCATTTCTGTAAGAAAACGCCAGTTTTGTCGCCGTGACATGAAAACTGGCCGAATGCATTGAAGTGAATGAGGAAAGAACGTGGGATGATAAATAATGAAAAAGACGAGTGGTCAAAACTGATTCAGACGTGCGTTTAGTGACCGTGTTAAGCGGCGTGTAAAAACATTCAAAGGAAAAGCTTTCGCGTCCAGAATCCCTTGTATTCTTAATGGGAGAAAACGAATGAGTTCCCATGGAGAAAAATAAACGACTGCAAAAACGGATGAAAAAGACGAGTGCGGGTCGTGATGGATACAGATATGAGAACAGACCCATTTGACCATCAAATCCTAACAAATTTGGTGAATTTGTAAAGAACGATGGCTGTTCAAAAAGTATAGCGTCAAAAACTGAGCTCCATGTTAGTCTATAGGGAAAATGGGGACGAGAAAATGGACAGAACTCATGAGTGTGAATTTCAAAAACGTTCAGAAGCAGCTCAGGACGCTATCGGCCACGCGTTTTAGAGTTGGAATGAAGTTACAAGCCATTTTCGTTGGACACAATCACAGCACTTGATATGCCCGGTACTCAATATGGCGGCTACAGTTTTGTGAGGTCACTGCAATGTATGAATATCATAAGAGAAGACTGTTTTCCAGTTAAATGTCCAGTTGAGCTCAGGAATAAAAATGTCGAGAGGTATTTTAGTTACTTTTTGTGATTTGATCTGAATGTAAGTGATCATAATATCGTATTTTTGCAACCTTTGTGATTGGTATAATATTGTATTGTGATGAAACTTGTCGTCTCCACCTTTAATCATCACTCTCCACTATCCGTTTGTAATTGTTCTCCGTTTTTTAACATCTGTGTTGTGTGTATTGTACCTCCAGCGGTGTCAAACGCAAGTTTCCACAAGGGCAGTAACCCTAGCTACTGCCCGCACTCCGAACCTCGTTTGTCGTCCTTTATTGTGGGTGCCACGGGACTCTTCAGCGGTGCCACGTACAATAAAGAATACGTCTGCTTCCTCTCTTCACGCTTGGCATGGCTCCTGAACGCCGCCGGCCAAAGAGCCGACGACAATAGCGGCTGAGATTGTCTCCGTTGATATCACTTGACTCTGAAAGGACGGACGAGCGGTTTCGAGCCTGAGGGGAGAGCAGGCGTTTCCACCCGTCTTTACCTGACTCTTCCATAACTAGGTGTGTAAATCACAAGTTTCGTCACCAAACGATATCAAATTCGTTCCTACAATACTGTTTCGATTCGATTCCTATGAGACAATATCACGTACTAATTCACTTCCATATACATTTTCATTCCTGATCTCAAATACGCGTGAAAAACAATCTTTATAATAAAAAATAGGCCTTCTTTCAAATATCATATAAAGTGATGTTACAATAAGTATGACGTCTAATAGATGTTTTCGTTTTGTATCGATGCGATGGGATCGTTGATCATTTAATAAGTTGATGTATCGATGGAGAACGATGTATCGTTACACCTCTAACCATAAGCTAATAAGAATATTATGCCTGAATATTTTTTACTGGATCTCTGTGTGGTTTGGTAACCACGACAACTGAGCTTTGAAGGCCAGTTTCCCAGACATCGATTAAGAATAAACTTAAGCCTAAGCCTAGACAATCTTTGGATTTCAGTGGTGAATCTCCATTGTATCGGCAATTTAGTCCGAGACTAGGCTTAATCCATGTCCAGGTAACCAGCTCTGTGGGTTAGTTTACTATTCAAACTCATTTTGGTTTAATGACTAAACCAGACGTTGAGGGCTGGTGGCTTGTTCATGGATCAAGCCTAGTCTTGGACTAAACTGTAGTACAAATGGAGATTTACCATTCAAACTCAAAACTAGTCTAAGACTAGACTTAATCCTTGACTGGGAAATTGGACCTGAGGCCTATTTCTTTAGGCTGAAGCACTTTCGCTCAGTTCTTAGTGGTTTTCTCTCGAACGGTGTCGCCGAGGAGGATAAAGAAGGCGAAAAAGGCAGTGGGTAGGAGGAAAAATAATACCGATCACATAAATGACAGAGCGTGCTATCTGCAGTCGTCACATGTCAACGCGACAATACGTCGTCGGGAGACTCGGGTGTGAATAAAACAGATTGGGCCCCTGCTTGTAAGTTCCCCATAAAAGAGTTTAGATCACCTATTATGTGACGCTAAGCCCCTCGGTGCCTTTTGGGGCATTAGGCCCGGTGGCTAGTTCCATATGTCACGTAACCTTTTGGAATGGCCAATTGGGGACGATTGATTTTGACAGGCTGCCCGGCGACCTGACGGAACCCCACATTCTGTGGCGGCGAATGGGCTGAGCCGGCGATAAAGATTCCGTTTCGCTGATCAATAAATTGTAATTAGCGCAGGGTTTAGGGTTTTAAATGCCTCTTTATTCTGTGTTTTTTAATATTGTAATTAGCAGATGCTATCGTAATCTGACGATTTGATATCAACCAATCTGTGGTCCTGTTGAGGTGTCGGGATTTAGTGCGGCGCCTTGTTACTGTGATAACATTTAGACTAAATTAAAAGGATTTTAATCTGGGAATAATTGCTTTTTCCTTTAGGTCTCGGGCCCGCACTTCTCAGAGTTGCGTGTCGGCACTTTTAAGGCCGGTTTCCCCGGACAGCGATTAAACGTAAGCCTAGACTATCTTTGCATTTCAGTGGTGAATCTGTAGTACTGTAATTTAGTCCAAGACTAGACTTAATATATGTTCAAGAAACCAGCATTTAGGGCCAGTTTTCCAGTTGAGGATTAAGCCTAGTCCTAGACTAATTTTAAGTTTGAATGGTAAATCTCCATTGGTACAATTAAGTCTAAGTCTAGGCTTAATCCAAGTTTAGGAAACCAGCACTTAGGACCAGTTTTCTGGTCAAGGATTAAGCCTAGTCCTGGACTAGTTTGGAGTTTGGCTGGTAAATCTCCATTGGTACTACAATTAAGTCTAAGACTAGGCTTAATCCATCTTCAGGAAAACAGCATTTAGGGCAGGTTTCCCAGTAAAGGATTAAGCCTAGTCCTGGACTAGTTTGGAGTTTGGCTGGTAAATCTCCATTGGTACTACAATTAAGTCTGAGACTAGGTTTAATCCATGTTCAAGAAACCAGCATTTAGGGCCAGTTTTCCAGTCAAGGATTAAGCCTAGTCCGAGACTAATTTTAAGTTTGAATGGTAAATCTCCATTGGTACTACAGTTTAGTCCAGGACTAGGCTTAAGTCTTTAATGTTTCAAGTTTAATCACGGCTCGCTCGGTGACCCAGTCGCCGGTCATCGTTCCTGGTTTCGGACCCCGATCACGGTAATTGCGTGGGGTGGGGTTTTTTTTGGGGTGGGGGGCTGAGAAGACGACTGGAGGGTTGTATTTTTGGAGCAGGAAAAAGTTGATTCTGCGCTTTAAGAGAGACTTATTCATAGGACCTTGCGTTTGTTGCTGAGGCCGTTTTATGAGATAAGGCTTTTTTATGGCTCTAAAATCAATATGTAATCCCATAGAGAGAATGATCTCCAGGTCGGCTACATTTGGTGTGTGTGTGTGTGTGTGTTTCTGGTGTGTGTGTGTTGGTAAAATACTACACTACATCAACAATCCTCTCTCACTTCTGTCCAACGTATCACACTGGCGCAGCACTGCCGGAATATTACGGATTGGCACCGTGGTTTCTCTCCCGCTCTGTTATGAGTTGGCTGTTGGGGAAGATAAGGAGAGAGCAATTCCAGGCCTGGCCGGTGAAGGAGAAATGGGGTTTAGCTCTGTTAAATGACTCCCAGTAAACACACACACACATATACAGTTCCTCTGCGGCTACGACAACAAAATCAGTATCTGCTCCACATTTCCCAATCTAACATTTCAGGGGCTGGATTGATATCAATAATGCTGAGATGGTGTAACTCCCCCGAGCGTCCACTGCAAACGACGAGACCCAGACAACAGTCACATTTGTAAATCAGCTCTCTCTCCCTCTCTCTCCCTCTCTCTCTCTCTTCTTTACTGGTTACCATGTGAGCCTCATAGAGCCACCCAAGAATGTGCAGGTTCAGGTCCTCCTGACCCACCCCCTGAAATCTCAGCCAAAGAAAAAAGAGAGGGATTAAAAGAGAGAGAGACTGAGTGAGTGAGAGAGCGAGAGAGAGAGAGAGAGAGAGAGAGAGAGAGAGAGAGGCAAGTTTTAACCTGATTTCTTAAGAGGCAAAAGGCAGGGAAACAGAAGTAAAAGTGGAAGGTGAGAAAATAGCTCGTAGATGGTTAAATTGGTTTGAACCCAAACCTCGATCAGCAGGAACGAGCTGTGTGTGTGTGTGTGTGTGTGTGTGTGGGGGGGTGTATGAGAGAGAATACAGTAGTTGACAGGCTTTCATATGTGTGATTAGAAGACAATACCAAAGTTGTGTGTGTGTGTGTGTATGTGTGTGTATGTGTGTTTGTGCGCATATCTTGTTTCTCCTCCTGACTCTTGTTTCTGCTCTCCACTCTTTCATCGCCCCTCCCCTGTATTTACCCCCCTAATGAGGGGGGCGGGACTCCAGCCGGGTGATTGACAGCTACATACTCCCCTCTCGTTGCCCGCTCTCCCGGGGCGCGTTGTCTTACCTGTTCCAAAAACTCTGCGTCCTTTTAACTCTCATGAGTTTGAAACATGTTAACTTTTTTTCCCAACATTTAGTTGATATTTTTAAGTTAAGACATTTATATGGTATAATATTATACAAATGAAGAAGTTGATGTTTTGCACACTTAAGTATGCAATAAAATTTATCGAAATATCTCTTCCTGTTCTTACCTAAGAAGTCAGAAAACACTGGTGAATTTTTGGTGAAAATTGTGAATTTTAAGAACACATTTCATCCTAAGAACAGTTGGTGAATGAGGCGAATGTTCATCATGTAACATCTGCACTTATTTTACATTTAATCAAAACTATTTATAAATTTGTAGATTTTTTTGTAAGGAATATATTTTATAATACTTTAAGTTTAAGCTTTAACTTTAGGTTTAAGTTATCGTCTTTAAGGTATGATTTAACATCTGTTTGCACTAAAATGACAAATTACATTACATTTTATAAGTGGGAGAGTTTACATCCTACATTTATTTTGTATGTGTTTAACTATGCAGGAGATAAAACGAAATTTTGGAATCCAGCACTACCCCTTGCTCAAGGTAGCACCAAATCTCATCAGCATTGAACTACCTTAAATAAAGACTGACCATCTTTCTAACCCAGGAAGCCGTCGGCAAGGTGTTTTCAGCCTGGTGGATATGAAGAAGCCATGCAGGGGCAGCGGGTGGGGAGAAGTGGGGTGTTGAAAACCACTGAAAATCTCAGTGATGCTTCAGTGCCTTCAGTTCTGAAGTTGCGGATTAAAGAAACCCAGAGAAACCCAGTCAAGATTCCATCCAGAGTACCCTCATAACAAAAAGAACACACCTCTGCTGCCTTCCACTTTCTGCCAAACAGGACATTGTGCATTAGTCCTTCCTGACATGCAGATTTGAACTTTTCGACACCGCTTTTAGTGCGGTTTGGAACAGAGCCTCGCTCTCTCACCATTAAGTCAGACAGCCTTCAGTGTCTCACCCCTGCCTTAGGTGTGATCAAGGCTTTAGCTTTGCAGTTTTGTTGCTTAATTACTCCAGGTCCAGTCGTGACCTGCTGCGTGGTCATGTAAGAAGAGGAGCGCCATTCATTTTTAACCTGCATAAGGAGCTGCCTCATATAGATTACACTGCTTTTCGTACTATAGACGCATTGTGCTCTATTCAGGCCTGATGCTGCAAAGCCGGCGATGAAGAAATACCAAAAGAGTAAAAATTCTGCACAAAAGGGCAATGATATGAGCTTTTTTTTAAAAGTTAGTTTACACAATGAAAAAAGAAATAGAACTAAAATTTGCTGTCAATTACACCAATAACACCTTTATTGGTGTTATAACTTCTTTTGAAACACAAATTGTGATTCTAGAAGTTCTTTAATATCTTCAGCAGTGTGGAAAGCATTGCAAACAGTGTCTAATCACATTGAACAGCAGAATAACAGAAATAATTTTAATTGTCTTACTGCTTTTATTCTCTATATTCCTGCAATTTTTGCTGGTGTGCCTCTGTGTTTTTGTGTGTGCGCGATTCTGGGGGTCCAAGTGACTATTTCTGTTTGAACATTTTCCAAACGAGTGTTTTGATGAGTGTAACTCTTAACAATTCTATTAATAGCTGTTTGGATTAAAGCTTCGTTGATTTTGCTGTAGAATTCTACTTAAACAGCTTTATACGTTTTTAAATTGAATTCCTCTTCTAAAATGTCTTGTTTATCTGGCTGTCGGACGGAGTGATTTGGGGATTTAACGCGAATACACACTCAAGCAAACAAATCGTATCTGAGGTGACAACTTGTCATTCATTATGTAAATTGAAGCCGGTTGTGATTTCAAGAAACATCCCGAATTAAACCCCTGGGTGTTAAAAAAATCACCAGTTTAACTAACATTTACTGCTTCAGACGCGTTACCTCATTACGTTTTGATATTTGATGTTTATTAAACCAGACCTTAAGCTAGGGTGAAGGGAAAATTCAGGTTACAACTGGCGAATGGTTATTATCTTATTTGTGTAGCACAACCTGAATGCATTTAAGTTTCTAATGTGCATTTAACCAAAAATATACGCTATTTTTATGCGTATTCCTTATATGTGTTTAACACTTTGAAGTTCAGATTACTTTTAGGAGACAATATCAGTAATTGCATATCAATTTTTTTTGGTCACGCATAATAATCAATTTTAATGAATAAAAAATAAAATGAATTGCTGTACCCTGTAAGAATGATTTAATTTAAAACGTGCTGCTAGTTAATTGGGTATTCATTAACAAATTTGCTTAATTAATGTGATTTACAATTATAAATAAACTCAAAAGTACGTCACTAACACAGTATTTATCTCTCACTTTAGTTCAGGTATTTTTCAATCAAATATAAACGTGTGCGCTTGGTACGTGCAAATAATAGCTATACTCTCTTAAAAATAAAGATTTCTAAACTTTTGGAAACAGTTCCATTAGGAGCGCTTAATTAGTATAGAATGATTAAATTATTTGGAACTTTTTTTAAAGAACGCAAAAGTTTATTGAAACTTTGTGACACCAGTTCAAATCCTTTTTTTTCTTCGTCGTAAAAAAAAGTTCTTTTTAGGGAACCAAAAATCTCTCCTACGGCATTACTCCACAGAACTCCATTGTGGCACCCAGTTCCACAGGGGGCTTCTATTTTCCTTTCTCTCTCTCTCCCTCTTTTTGAGGAGGCTGTAAAAAAAAAACAGGTCGAAAGATAAACCTGTCTCCGCGTCCATGCTTTCTCTGACAACACGGGGATTTAGCAGGGATTTTATGCATCATCGTTTTAATAAGTACCGACAATTTAGAAGAAGTGCGCCGGTCCCAGGCCGCGCCAAAGAGACCAAACACACCGACTCTGATCCCGCGGCTTTACCGGCTTAGTGCCGAGGAAACTCTTCTGCACTTCGGGATTAGACAAATACACCCGTAACAATGGGTTAGTGCCACTAGATATCTTGATACATGGCCTATCGATTTCACCGTCTTTAACCTGCTTTTCTTGGGAACAACTTTGTAAAATATAGGGCCTCTATATAAAATCCATTTTGCTTTCCGGATCTTTTTTGCGAAATGTTTCACCCTCGTTCTTCTTGGGTTTAAGTTTGCGAAAATATCCTTTGAAACAATATTAACTAACAAAGTTTATTTTCTAGGTTTTAACTAACTGATTTTAGTATCGACGGGCACCTTGCCGATACATTTAGGAAATTTTAGGCCTAATATTTGTCCACATGAGCGCAGTTGCTCTCACATATGAAATTCTTATTACCTCTAAAATATTTTGGTATTTTTTGTTTGTTTTTACAAAAATCGAACTTTACTATATCTACCTACACTATTTATTTGTATTTGCTTTACTTGTTGAACAGACTAGCCGGCTGATTTAATGACCAGTAAAATAAGCAAGTATATTCAACAAATGTGAAGTGTGAAATCAACTCTTTTTGTGTACGTAAAAAAAACATCTCACCTCCCGGCTAAATGTGCGTTTATTTGTCAGTTTTGCAGTTTACAAGGTGTATTGTTTGTGTCGTGAGCTTTAATAAACATCACCATGAATACAGTGTTTGTTGGAAGGACCTACCTATTTTAGTTATTGTTAAACAAAAGTTAAAACTTAATATTTACTCTAGATTGAAAAATCTAAAGTAGAATTTGCACTTTGGGGCACTTTAACAGCGAACCTGCTTCATTGTTATCCTACGAATACGAGTTTAGCGTTGGTTTGTTTATAAGGACATTTTCCTCACACGAATATTTACTATCATCATCAGTCTCGTTACAGATTGTTTGTTATTTCTCAAATTGATTTCGCGCTGTTTGGAAAAGCTGCGCCAAATCCGAAAATAGAATTAAAAACATATTCGAATAGTTTACTTTTTGGAGCCAGTCTCTCGCTCGTTCCTAAGTTAATCTGTCGTCACGTTTAATGGGCGTTGACCGCACTGCCGTTCTCGCTCGTGATTGGCCAGTTCACTCGCCTGTAAAGAAATGTTGGCCGTGTGATTGGCTGCAGTGGGCGGTTCCACAGGTATCTTTTACTCATAGACGGACAGGGCATCAAAAATGTGATCAATCTCCATTCAACGTTGGCAATCACCTTAACGCAGCGCCTTGGAGATGAGTCGGAGGCTTTCGCGCTTTTTAGGTGACATCCACTGATAAAGTGCTGAGGATTTAGATGTAGGATGCTATAGTGGAATCCGTTTTTGAGCGCAGAACGCAATTTTACTCGTAGACTTTTGCTTGTAGACATTTTTGTTGCGAGATCCCGTGTCCGTGGATAGCTGGTCCTGCTCTGGATACTGTGCACAGAGATTGGATAAACAGGCAATACATTTCGAGGTAAGTTCCGTATTTCTTTCATAGTTACCGCACTTAAAAACGTACAAATTAGAAGTATTTGTGCCTTCATACATTTGAAGACTTCTAAGTGCTACTCGATTTGATGAAAGTGAAAGAAAGAAAATATTTAAAATAGATTTTATAAATGTTTTAAATCTCATTTTGTAGCTGACGCAGTAGATTTTATATACAATAATTGCACACGGTTTAACAGCAAATATGATTTTTTGCGTTTGGGTGGCGCAAGTTTCACATCCTGGATTTAGATACAACTAAATATAAATGTTACTTGACTTGTGAAAAGTAATTGACAGGAAAAACAACTCCATTTTGTCTTCTTCTTTTTCTTCTTTTTCTTCTTCTTCTTCTTCTTCTTCTTCTTCTTCTTCTTCTTATTATTATTATTATTTCGAGGATTTTAGGAGAGCAACACATTAAGAAACTACGTAATTTCAATATTTTTAAAATACGTTAAGAGTGCCATTTTAAGATTTAATCTATGCAATCACTTTATCCTATGTAATTTGCATTCTTTAATGTGGTGAAATAATTGTTTGTAGTTGGGGCTCAAAGTATGAAAAACTTTGTAAAAGATTTTAGGGTTCTAAAACCCAAAGTTTTAATGGGAGCATATTCAGGGTCTTGTGCTTTTTAAAGTGTGCTCGTCTTAGGCCTAATTCGTTTTGTTCGCGCATCTGGTTAATCGAAATGTTGAGTTTGGCTTTTGGGGGCTGTGTCATTTACTTAGTCTATAAGGTTTCTTCTGTAAATGGAGTCCCCTCTGCGTTTAATCTAAATGGCTAAAGGGGATCATTTGCACAGTCACTGGCCATTTACATTTGGCTGAAGCTGCTCTGTGGAATTACAGTGGAGCCTTCAGGCCGCTGCGCGCTCCCGCGGTATCTGCGCGCCCCTAATGGAGCTATTCATAGGAATGAGGGCAAAACAAAAGCGCACCATGTCATTTAGCAAACTTTTGTCTTAATACATTTGTACTTCTCTGCCATAACAATAGTCGTGGAATGAAGTTCGGTCCTCCCAAACAATTTCGATTTGGCCAAGTGAGTCCCGCCTAGTTCTTATAAGAAGAGTCTTTTTTACACACAGGCTATAGAAGGCTTTTTTTGTAAAGCTGTAATTAATAATATGTAGTTTTTTATTTTATTTTTCAGCTTGAACTTCTTACGGATTTTTATACGGATATGTAGTACACAGATACTTAATTATAGATTAACGAAGCATAGATTAACTCATATACCTGTGTAATATTAAAACATGTCTGAAAATGTAAACATTTGTTACAGACAATAAGGTATTTAAGCTGTAATTCTCATTTATTTTCGAATGATGTGTTTGCACTTCGTCGTCTCTATCAACGTTTTTAAAGGTTGCGTGTATAAAACTAGACACTTTGCATTTCTTTTAACTTAAAAAAAAAAATTGCACATATGAGAATATGCACAAATGACATGGTTTGTAGAACTCTGCCTTGCAGAAAAGTTTTGATCATTACAAACTGTGATGATCAAACAAGTTTCCTGCGCCGCTGCCGCCGTGGACGGGCCGCTGTGTAAACGGCCAATTAGTCTTTGAAGTTCTCTTGATTAGTCGAGTGTGAAATGGGTGATTATGAGGAGCAACGCGCCGCTCATATTCCTCATTGATCTCAACCTAACGACAAGTCGCTTTTCTTTCGTACCGACTGATGCGTTTTGATTGTTTTTCAGCGAGGGTAATTATGTCCAAGGCTCCCTCTTATGCGCTGTTCTTTCTTGAAGTTAATGGAAAAGTCTGGCCATGAATTAAAAGGAAAAAGTTTAATATTTCTAAATAAAACTCGATTTTAGTCTTATTCTTAAAACAGGATCGAGTTGTCTCATTTATGATTGAACCTTTTTTTGTAAGTTGCGATTGATTAGTCAGTTCATACACATTAATAAAGTAATAAAGTTTGTAAAACTTTTTTTTTGTTCTATAAATATATTTTTATGGAATTAAAGATCTGAATATTTTTCTCCATAAAGTGCAGTGCTTCCTCAAACCACATACCTTGTCAAACACTTATTTTTAAGGGTTTAAGTAGACGACAATTAGTCATTTAATTAATAAACAATTACACGGCACTGTAAAACCTTATATGCGTGTGTTCAACTCAAACTGTTTGAGGAAACCGATTGCCTGAAGACATTTAAGTTTATAAACAAACAATTCAAGCATTAAAAATGTATTTGAATTGAGTACAAGTAACTCGTGCATTTTTGATAAAAAAAATAACATATAAATAAATAAAATATTAATCATAAATAAAGCTAATATATTTCTTAATCCATTAGGTCATTTGAACTAATAATAAGCATTTTTACACTCTTTATTTAACGTGAGTCGGCACAACTAATTTGTGTTACATCTACTTAATGCAAAAATTCTAAGTTCACGAAATAGTTTTTGAAGTTATCACTTAAAAAAGTACATTTGAGTTGGATTAATACGCGAAAATGAGTGATTTGATGATGAGATTTTTTTTTGGAATACTGAATAATGTTAAGTTAATTTTTTTTTATCATGTTCCCAGTCAGCATTTAGTCCATAACTCATCTTACTCCTTTTTTCCAGGTTTCCGTGAGCTCGACGTCGGGGGAAACGAACCTTTTTTCGGCGCAGTCGCCGTTGGCGCGTAAGGGCTGCTATTATGATGTCATACCTCAAACAGGCCCCGTACGCCGTGAACGGGCTGGGGCTCGCGGGCGCGACCATGGACCTGCTGCACCCCTCGGTTGGCTACCCGGGTACGAACACACACACACTCTACAACACATACGTAAACAACTTTGGACAATATTATCAAATATTAGCAGCACTGATGGTTCAGTTAGTTCTGAGACAAAGTTAAGATATTTAAGTAATATAATATTATACGACAATAGCATTGAAGAAAACCAAAAAAAGCACAGACGTGCAATAACAGTCACAATCTTCGTCAAAACTTTTAGAACAAATTTTGTGAATGAGACACAATCACATCATAATTGTGTAAATAAACGTACCTGAGACATTCCTGCTAAAAAAAAGGATCGGAAACCATGGTCTCTGGTGGGTCCAGTTGAACCTTTTTTTTAAAGTACCTGAGCAATGTAAAAGCTCACCTATTAAGAATATTTTCTTAAAACCCACTAAAGCAGTTTTGACAAAGATTCTGACATTTATTTTAAAAAATTGTTTTATTTGAGATATGTTTTAGGTAAGAACTGAATCTACACACGGGGAAAAGCACTCTTACGAAAAGTTTATTGCATGCCTGTTTATTGCATAAAGTGGGAAACTTTGGTTGAACATTTTTTTTTATCCATTTAGGGACGTTCAGATGTTATTTATATTAATTGAGTTGTATTGGTATTTTAGCCCATGACCCTTAAAGAGAAGTGCCATTAGGATTAATTGTGGAAAAGGTACTTTTAATAATAATTACTGGTGACTCAGTGGTCAATTGTGTCATGCGATTTATTTTAAGTTTACAAAGATATTTTTATTTTATTTTATTTACAGCTAATCCGCGGAAGCAGAGGCGGGAAAGGACCACGTTCACACGCACGCAGCTGGACATCTTGGAGTCGCTGTTCGCCAAGACGCGCTACCCAGACATCTTCATGCGTGAAGAAGTGGCTTTAAAAATCAACTTACCGGAGTCCAGAGTTCAGGTACTACACACGGACCCGGCTCTGGTCACGCACATGTCGAGGGGAAACGGGTTGAGTCGGAGTTAGTAGACTGCTGTTTTATCTGTTACACAAATTACGACCACAGTGCAATTAGCAATAGTAATTAGTTTCTTTAATGATGTCAACTATTCTATCACACAGTAGCCTTAGGATATTGGCTGTAACACAAACACAATTACACACTGTAGTTTTGTTTTATATCTATCTATAGGTGTGTGTGTGTGTTAAAATGGACACAAACTGTAACAAATTCTTACATATTACTGAGTGAGTTTCTTGTGTTAATTTTAACACTTTTGACACAGTGAAAGTGTCCAGAAAGGTAACACAAATATGTGTAAACATATATAATATTAACATGTGCTGTCCTGAACAAATTCACGTGTGTACATTTTAAAACTATAGGCTACATAGCTGTGTGTAAAATATCTGAATTTTCCAACAAAATGTTATTAAACATTAACACAAAATGTGTAAACTACAGTGCTACACATGATTTGTGTTATTCTTTAGATGATGTATATAATAATATACTGTAAGTACCATTGAAGGCTTATAAAGTTGATTAAAACTTTTTAATATATAGTGTGTATAACAAGTTTGTTTATTTTTAGTGTATATATGTGAATAAATGTATCCATTTAACTTTTAAAAAATTCTTTTGCATTGTCTACTATTTTTAGTCTATACCAGTCACATACATATACATACATGTGACTAGTAACTAACCTTAAATCTTGAATCTTCAATGTAAATTCATTTATATTGTATTTCACAAACAGGTTTATCATGTATTTGAAGTTTATATACTACTGTATGAGGAAAAAAAAATCTTTGCCATTCTCATATCCCTCGATAACTAAACTATACTTTCCCAAAAAGCAAATATAGGAGGGCTGCTAAAATTTCCAAATTTGTTATTAGCATTTGTCAGTGGTGAAATGTCCAAGATGTAATCAGGGGTGTGAGTGTTCTGCTTCTGTATGTACTAAGGGTATCTATAGAATATGTACAGTATATGACCTATGCATTGACCATCTGACCTCTTCCTAATGCAGGTATGGTTTAAAAACCGAAGGGCCAAATGTCGTCAGCAGCAACAGAGCAACAGCAGCAGCAGCAGCAGCAATCCTAAAATCCGTCCCACCAAGAAAAAAGCCTCTCCTTCCCGTGAGAGCCCCGGCTCAGAGAGCAGCGGCCAGTACACTCCTCCAGCACTCTCCAGCACCACCTCCTCTTCGTCCTCCTCCTCTTCCTCGTCCTCCTCTACCTCCTCCTCCGCCACTTCAGGTACCAACCCCTCCACCCTGGGCGGACTCATCATGAGCAGCGGTTCCTCCTCGGGCGCCACTCCTGTGTCCTCCATCTGGAGCCCTGCCCCAATTTCTCCTCTTCCTGCGCCACCCACCCTCCCAGACCCAGCCCCACCCACCAGCGCCTCCTGCATGCAGCGTGGCATTTCGGGGGCTGCCGGAGCACCCGGAGTGCCCCCGTACCCGGTGTCCTACAACCAGACGCCGCCCGCTTACGCCCAGGGGTACGCGGCGAGTGCCGCTTCCGGGTCCTATTTCGGCAGCATGGACTGCAGCTCATACCTGACCCCCATGCACCCCCATCACCACCCGCATTCGCATCACCCGCAACTCGGCTCCATGACGACCAGCGGCGTATCCGGGCACCACCCGCATCACCTGGGGCAGAGCAACGGGCACCACCACCACCACCACCAACACCCCCACGCTCACCCACACCAAGGCTACGGAGGTGGCGCCGGCCTGCCTTTCAGCTCCTCGGACTGTATGGATTACAAAGACTACAAAGACCAAGCATCTTCTTGGAAACTGAACTTTAGCTCGGCCGACTGTTTGGACTACAAAGACCAGGCGGCCTGGCGCTTTCAGGTCTTGTGAGAGGTTTTTCTTTGCTTTCTATTTTAAAAGGACATTATACCTGTTTTTATTTTTGTTGAAAAATTACTCGGCCTGTCTTCACATCCCAAAAAATAGTTGTTAACTTTATAGACATTCAGAGGGTGTGTGATAAGGAAAGTCTGTTTGCAAAAATGGATTTCTTCATAATTAAATAAGTACAAATCAAAACCAGCACCGGAGATCTTTTGGTGATTTCAGGATAAGAGTTGCCAAATGCCAAAAGTCTTACAGCCTTACAGAGGAAAGTCTAAAGACTTTCTGCAGCCCTCACCAAAGTTTCAAAATCTCTCACCCCCCCCTGCTAGCTTAGTTGGACATTTATTAATGTCAGGCTATTGATTGGCGAGTCATTATATTAAAGAGGAAAATATAAATCTCTTGAGCAGAAGCCAGTTTGCCTTCGTTTCAAGACTCGTTGTAATCGCTGCACTTGGGATTTGTTTGTGTGAAGGCGAGATTAAATCTGTGCTATTGCCCAGCGAGAAAACATAAAAAATGTGAGTCCAACTTGTATGACCCTGTGACATGTTAAATATGAGCTGATACATTTTGCATTATGTTCATTAAATAAAAATGTTTCAAATCGAAACGAAATGTTTTCATTTGTGTATGAAATTCAAAAATGTTTTTTTTTTTTTTTTGGATGAAATTCGTCCGCGTTCTTCATAAAAAAGTTAAAAAGGGAAGGTGACTTTTAGCAATGTTCTTTGTATTCATCCGCTGTATGAAATCGGTTTAAAGTGTTTTATGATTTTTAAAATAAGAGATATATAAATAAATAAATATTTAGCATTTAAGTACATTTAAGGTTGATTTTAAGTGTTTGATGAATGCAGCTTCATTTAGTTACTTTTTTTTGACGATATAGAAATATTCCACTATTTTTGCTTCATCTATTTTACTCCAAAGTATTTTGCTCTAGACACTTTGTCAGTGCTAAAATATGGCAAAGCATTGCGTAACTTAGTAAGGAATATTATTCATCTGTACATGTGCAATTAAAATCCCATGAAGTAGTTTGCTAAAATGTGTTACGCAATTTTTTTGCTGTTGTTTGTTGGTTTAAAAATAAACTCGTATTACAAGATAACGAAATAAACTACACAGGCCTGTGTAAATACCTACGGAAGAGTGGGATTCAAATATTTAGAATTTGTTATTTTCGTCTTCGTTTCGACTTTAAAATTACACACCCTTTATTTGTTAATTAAATTTAACATTTATAAATTACATTTTAATTTATAACTACTTTAAATAAGCAGGCAAGTAGCAGATTGTTATTAATAGTGCCCGTTTGACACACTTGTGAGATAAAAATTAATAATATATTATTCATTTTTATAGGTGCCATTAAAATTCCAATAAGATGGTTCCTAAACGTAGTGATTAGGACAAATGTATCTAGTCAATTATTTTTGTATCGTGCTAGATTGCAATAACAACAGGCACATCGAGACAACTTTTTTTTATTTATTTATTTTTTTACCTATAAGCGCATTTATCCTAAACTTTCTTGGAACCCCGGTGAGGTGAATGGAATTATGGGATTGCATACGTCGTTTTATACAAGTTACTTAAGCTTTCTGTTTGGACACAACCTTCATATGAAGAAGTTCTGACCCAAAAATGTCTGGCCGGGGCTTCCACACATCGCGTCGCATCGCAACTGGGTGAGTTTTAAAAACATTAAAAATGCAAAATGTTCCCAGAAGTCGCACGATTACCGGGACACAACAAAAATGATACAAAAAAGGGAATACCACAGACTAAAAATACACACGTACTTGCATCCTGACCAACAACGTGACAGTGTGTTTATCCAACGAAAAACGGACAAATCACGATTTTAATTAACAACTTGCCGTGTTTTTCCCCCTGCGCCGTCCAGCTGGGTAAACAAGGCCGCGTAAAGTGTGTGTGTGTGTGTGTGCGCTCACCTATTTGTGAGGATCCGATTGCCCCCCAAAAACACAGGAGAACTCGAGATTTGTTCGATATTTGTGGCTTCATGAGAACCTTTGTGTGTGTGAGGAGGTGTCTTCATGCCAAAGCGATTATAGAAGCGGTTTTATTGAAACACTAATTTCCCAGACGAGGATTAAGCCTAGTTCAAATCTCCACTGATACTAGAATTTAGTCCGAGACTATAGGATTAACCCACGAGCAAGAAACCAGTCCTAAATCAGTTAAAATATATTTTGGTTACTAAAGTTAAGGTTAGGATTTGGTGCATCAACACTATTTTCATCTTTCGTCTTCCATTAGTCAGTGGCAGTACCTCACAAAGACTGCACGATGTGACTTTGTGAGTGTGTGTGTCGGTGTTTGTGTGTGTTTGTCTAGTTGAGGCCCACTGAGCTTTTCCATAGCTTAGTCTGACTGATTGACAAACAGTTCAGGATTTGGTAGATAAACAGTGCTGCTAATCTCTGGCCATGCTGGAGGGACACCAGCCCAAACCAACACAAACACCTGTTTCACACCTCATCCACCCAGCACAGGTCATGTGTTGACTTGATTTATTTACACATTATTTATTTAATCACGTGTCATAAATGAGGCGGCGGCGGAACTGTAGTCTTGAGTGACTGAAACCCTGTGTTGGTGAGCACTAGGCTCGAATCCCAGGACGGATCGAAAACCACCGTTGGGTCAATGTCCCCGTAATTAGGAAATGTAAGCTGCTCTCAGTTGGAGAACTGGCTAAATGTAAATGGTGAAGTGTAATGCCATAATTGTGTAAATAAACTAGACATCCCCTGCTAAATAAACGCTGGAAACAACCAAGGCTCTCTAGGGGTTCAATTTGGACTTCCATGCTTTTTGAGCAATGTAATATTAGCCCTAAATCACAAACGATTTTTAAAAAGAAAATTTGTTTACCACTTTCAAAAAGATTATGATATTCACCAGTGTTTTCTAATGTGAGATTATATATTTAATTTAGAATATATTTAAATAGTATATTATATACCAGTATATATATTATAAGCCAATGTTTTGCACAGATCTCAAATATAAACGTAATGAAATTTATTCTTAACGGTTGGTGAATGAGACCCATTTTTCCTGGTTTAAACATTAGCCTGAGGTCTTCACCTGCTCAAGATTTAAGTGAAGACCTCTACCGGTTTAAGGGGTGCACAAGAGTTTATTAAGGGGGTTGTATTGGTCAGTTTGGATTTTTGGGTGAGGTTTCCCTGTACTTTAGCCCATGGTCCTAATAGAAATTTCCTTTTTGGATTCATTATGGAAGCAGGTCCCGGGTTCGATCCTACTTTGATATCAAACTGGTCATACAAGGCTAGCTTTGAGTTTGAACGGTAACTCTCCATTGGTACTACAGCTTAATCCGTGAATAAGAAACCAGCTCTCTGTGTGTAATAATTGTGAGGTGAGCGAGGGAGCATGGCTTCTTCCCAGAATGCACTGCAACCCGTGGTTGACCTGTTCATCAGCGCCACAGTCCACTGAGGTGTGAAACGTTCATGCTGCCATCACAGTTACACATGAGCAGATGCATATCTGTGCCAGAGACGGAGCATGAATGAGTCCGGGATCAACAGAGGCTTAAGGACAGCCATCGGATTTTAAGAGCTTATCAACAAACACTGAATCTGTGGTATCTCACACAAACACACACACACACACACACACAAAGAACGTACACACACACACTCCGGCATCCGACACGCCACAACATCTGACACTGATTATTGCGATTATTTCTCAAGATTCAGATTCGTTGATGTCAAGCAGCCAGGTGACGGTATCAATGCACTCCAGGTCAGATCACGACACGTCTATAAATAATACAAAGGCAACAGCCGTGAATATAAAGTCAAAATTTTTTGCAAATGTTGCTGATTAAATACATCGATTTATTTTCCAGCATTCAAGTAACAAGATAATAAATTTTCTCCTTCTCTAATGTCAAAGAATATTCCATACGAGTGAAGTATGTCTCCGTTTGAACATAATTCCTAATTGATTTATTCCATATTGACTACCAGGGGTGGGCCAAAAAAATCGAATCGCTTTTCTTTCTCTGTCAATTCAAAATCGATTCATACATTCCAAAAACATCAGTTCATATTTTTCAAACTAACGAACGGCACTAGTTTACTTAATCCCCGACATGACTTCAGCTCGCTAATCCTAAAGATGGCGAGTGTCAAATCATGCCCATGATACACCTCCTCTTCTCGGGGAGCATGAAGGAAATGCAGGCAGGATGCAATATATGCATTATATTTAGTAAGCTGGCATTTGATTCAGTGATTTTTAAGTATGTAATATATGTAATATATTTAGTGCATTTGATTCTAGTGTGATTTTTATGCTGATCTGCCACAATTAAATGGGAAAAGTAATTCAAAACAGCAATCTGGAAACAATCGATGTATTGAATTGTGAATCATTTATGAATCGTGAATTGCTTATGACCTGCGAGTTTTGTGAAATGATGGTTTTTGCTTTTGGATCTAAAAAAGGGGCTGTATGAATAAAACACACACAACATCATTATATATTACCCTACATTCAAGATGGTTACACTCAGCAAGGTGATACATTTTTTTCCTTGTCTGCACATACAGCTGGACTATAATTTTATCTGCATTCAACATTGCATTTTTGGACACAATTCTTAATTGCTTCATTCCATTGAAGCTGGTTAAATCTCAACAGTTGCATCACTGCCTCACCCTATAGTGACAACAACACCAATATGTCGGCAGATGTCCATACGCGTCAGCCCAGGATCACAACTGGCATCGCTTTGATGGACGATGCCCGGGTAGTAGGGCAGTACAAACCCTACCATCCTTCCAACCCACTTTAAACGCGGACAATTGGGTCGTTTGGATTCAAACTCGATTCCGTCGTTTTTTGGACGGTTCTGTGCCGTGCCTTTACCCTGGCGCTGAGTTATAAATGCGATTTGAATAATGAATGAATGTCAGTCCACATAAAACCGTTATTGATTTCCTCTGGTTGTGGTAAATAAATGTTTCATGTTTATTTGTGGCGCTGATTAGGCGCCATAGCGTCTTCGGCGAGCGAGAGTTAAGCTGTTCATTTTTTGCTAAATTGCATTGAAATGTATCGTTAATTTGGTTGTATAAAATTAGTATTAAATTAATGGAGAATCATGTACACACAGACTGGAATTAAAAACACCGGAGGCGGATTTCCCATGCGAGGATTAACTCTAGTCCTAGTCTAGTTTTGAGTTGGAACTACAATCCACTGGTACTACAATTTAGTCCAAGATTAGACTTAAACCATGAACAATAAACCAGCCCCAGGAGTTTAAATTTTATTCGTAATTTATTCTATATTCACAAAAAGACTTTGGGCCAGTTTCCCAGTCTAAGATTAAGATGAAGTCCTGGACTAACTTTGACTTTGAGTGGTAAATCTCCATTTTTATTGCAGCTTAGTCCAAGGATTAAGACTACTCCATGGATTAAGCCTAGTCTTGGACTGAGTTAGTAATTAGCCCTAAGGGCTGGTTTTCCTTGAACATGGATTTCTGCTTCAGTCTTGACTCAAGTTAGTAGTTAGGTCAGTGTGAACTGTTTCACACAGTCCCTCCAGGATTTCGCAGGCCGTTTTTGAGTGATGAAATTGCGATGAAAGTTGCGGTGTTTTCAGGTGTTGCAATAAAGCTGCGAGAGCAACTCAAAGCTGCGGGAAAAAGTTGCAGTTTTTATTATTTAACAATTAATTAAAACAAGGAGAACAAAACCACTATTATTTTAGTTAACCATTAACCACTTTTGGGGTATTTTTGAAGGCGTTTTTATCACGTTTCCTGCGTCTTCCAAACGTAACAAGGAAGTGAGTCTTGTCACGTAATCCACTCAATGCTTCGTATGGGAAACGACAATGATTGGTCAAAAATTGTAGTGTATCTGCCATGAACCAAATTGCCACGAATTTGCATTATTAGTTGCGATTCCAACATCACAAGGTTAATTTTGGTGAGAGTTTGGGAGGAAAACTACACAGACTTAAACTCAAGATTTTTCTAGTACTTCTTTATGGTTTCACAGGGTTGTCTAGTGTTACCTCTATCTCTCTCTCTCTGGCTATTGCTTATAATGCTTGAGGACATTTAGCACTTATTAGTTGTCCAGCTCTCACTTTGAAACCGTATCCCCTCTCCCACGCATTGCCTTGTGCGGTGGTTTACGTCGCATCTTTTGAACAAAGGTACAAAGCAGAGGGTTCGTGTGTGTGTTGGTGTGTGTGTGTGTTTAGGCTGAAGTTGTTGTGTTTTTGGCGTGGTCATGCATGTCTACACAAGCACGAAAACCGATCTCCCAGAGGCCTTTGGGTGCTGTCAGAGCCGTGATTGGCAGGAGAGAGCAGCAGGATTAAAGGTGGCCAAGCATAAACAAACCCCGAGGTTCCGCTGCCGCCACACACACACGCACACAAACGTAGGGCTGGGACGGAGCATGACCTGCAAATCAAACATCACAATATTTTTGAGAGCTCTAAGAAGTTACAGAATGGTGGTGGTCTTGTGGTTAGGACACTCGGCTCTGGACCAAAAGGTCGTCTACCAACCTCTAGTTGGTCTCGGGGAAATTGTCCCTAAAATTAGGAAAAGTGGAAGTCGTATTAACCGAATTTTTTAAACGGTTAACATCATTAAAAAAAGAATTTAATAACAGAAGTTCCGAATGCGAGTTTGGATTCATTTTTTCGATTAATTGCCCAGCCTTCGCGCGCCCATTTATATATCCCTGTGGATTTGCTTTCTAGTCACACTTGACCCAAAGCTGCAGAATTCTCCGGAAGTGTTTGGCGATTGTCGTCCTCCGTGACTTCTCTTGACAAAAAGAATCTTCTAACATCAGAACGAGTGAACGTAGCCTCGACTGTGGAGGTGCCCGGAGTAGCGTTCCATATTGGAGTGTCATTAAGCTCTGTCTAATTCTAAACCATCTCACAGACTCACAGATGGCTCCAGCTCTAATCTTACTAAAGGGCCTTAATGAGTTTTTAAGAGCTTTGGATAAATCAGCTTAATGCATCTGCTCTTATCACTAATCAAGAAAATGCCATTTGGGAGCAATTTGCAGCTAACGAAAGCCAAAAAGCTCCCACATTAACGGTATGCGGTGCGTGATTTTACATTTGGATGACTCAGTATCTTGCCCTGTTTAGCGAATCTGACGAAAAGAGCGCACAGTCAATGGTATTTTAGCTTGCTTTGTAAAATAAAAATCAATGAACTGTGTAAAGCAGTGCGCTCCCTAACTATTTAAATTTAGGACCGCAAATGATGTGCTAAGTCAGGGCTGAGTAAAGTGGTTTACGCCCACTGCACCTCAGGGATGGGTCAGGATGCAGAGGTCAAATTTTGCTGTGCTGTGTTCACGTTACAGTGGTCAAACTTACTCAATGCTTTCAGCACTTTTCATTGCTAAGTTTGTTTGTTTTTTGTGAGTGATTATTTTGTCATTATGAACACACCACAGCACAGCACACAGTGCACCACAACCAAATGTGACTCTCTGCATTTAACCCATCCGGTGAAGGAGCAGCGGCAGATAACGAGGGCAGCGCCGAGCAGTGCTTGGGGAGGTACCTTGCTCATGAGTACCTCAGTGGTAACTTTACCGGCCCTGGATTCAACTTGAGACCTTCTGACCACGAGGTGAACAGCCTACCGTTACGCCACCAACTGCCTCTCGCTGGGGAAAGTTAGGTGCTGCTGGTTCTTATTTCATGTAAAACATTGTAAGTGCGTTCCTTCGAATGGCATCTTGGCGCTAGTGGCAGCGTTTGAACTAGATACTCACATGTCTTCGAGACGTCTACCGGCGTCTTTTCTGAACGCTAAGCGCTAAGCTCATAGGATTAGTATTAAAAATAGGCGCTGCCAGCCCCCACCAAAAAAACACGTATGGTGAACACAGGCCTTTATTTGTGACCCTCCACGGCAAAACCAGTGGCTTGTCTCAACGGAGGTTTTGGTAGAAAACTAGCCGCTTATAGTTGGCGTATGTAAAATGTTGGATTTGCTTTATGTTTGAAACAGTGGAAGGTCTATACTGTACTGTTGTGAATAAATTTTGCTGAAAAATCCTTACCCTTTCCATCCTATAAACGTGACTTTCGAGGTGAGGAATTCAGTTCCAGCAGAACGTAAAAAGTTTCGGTTTTGCCCGTCACCAATATTTACGCGTAAATCCACGGGTTGGACTAGCGTGAAGATACTTTCTCCGGAATCCATCTCCGCCTCCCGAGTTCAGCGTTAACCTAACGCAGGTAGGCTATCCGCGGCTGTGAATGCAGCGAGGGCTAGCGAAATGCAAACGAAATGCCACCGCACTAAGCGCTCAGAAAAGTACGGGCGATAGTCAACTTCAGCGCAGATTTCTCCTCGCTTCTCACTTGGCGGACAGGAGAAACCACTTTCAATGTTGATATATTCAGTCATATGTCGTCCCATTCATTCCATATAGGGACTGTTTGAGTTGATTAAGTGCCCTTCATGAAAACATCATAACTCAACAAAATTTACATGTTGCCTGCTTTTATGGAGGAGGTCACATCTGTAAAAAATGTTTTCAGTTACAGCACCCAAAAGTTGTTTTACTAATAATAAGTTACTGACAAAGTCGTTAAGTTAGTAGTGTCTCTAATTTTACATAGTCACGGCCCAGCACTGGGAATGAATTACGTTAGAGGACATACTTTACATACATACTTTGATGGACTTAACACACACACGCCACACACTGGCCCAGTCAATTTCTCCTCAGTGGCTAATTAAATGGGTGGGTGAAACATCAATGGCCCCCTCCTCTCCTTCTTTTCTCTATCCCCTTCTATCTCTTCACTCTCGACTTCTTCTTTTTCAAGGCTCTCCTTTTGTCAACTTTAAAGTGGTCGACGGAGTGTTCATAATTTGTTGCTCTCTGTTCTCTCTCTCTCTTTCTCCCGGTGTGTGTGTGTGTCTCTCTCTCATCTCCCTTAAGTGAGCAGGATAGGTCCTTTCTAGGCCATGCCCTTCCTCTTTCATGCTTTCTCTCGGTTAGTTCTCTTTTCAGATCCTTTCATGCCCGGGCTGCCCTGTCCCACCCTTTCAATTTGAATTTCACTGCAGAGGCATCTTTGAGAGACTCACTGAACTGGGCGGGGCATTCTCAGATCTTTCCAGTCCCACACTGCGGTGTGTGTGTGTGTGTGTTAAAACGTGGTGAGCACAGTGGCTGTGTGTGTGTGTGAACTCTTCACACCACTCATTGCCATCAACATCAGTCTAAATTAACCTTCATAAGCCATCTCAACACACTGGCCCCTCATTTCAACACACACACGGTCACAGCTAATTTGGCTAGAGCTGACCCCTGACCTTCAGAAGCCTCTCAGCTTCTCCTCTACAAACATTCCCAAATTTACAACCCTGGCACCTTGTTAGGGGGCATCAGCACCAGAGCTGGCTGGGGGTAGTTTTGGAAGTTTCGCACTGGCGCTCGGGACGGGGCAGAGACATGGGGGAGGGGGGCAGGTGTTTAGTAAAAGAAGGGGGCTGAGACAGGGGTGGGAGGTTGTTTTGAGGGGTAGTTTTGCCAGTGTTTGGGCAGGTGAGGGACGGGACCAAGAAGAGGATTTTGGGACGGTGGTTTGGGGTGCAGTTCACAGGCACTGGGGATGGGGGAGTCAAGCATTTTGGCTGGGAGTGAGGGGATTTTAAGGGACTTTGAGGGTCCGTCCTGGCGCTGAAGACAGGGTGGGGGTAGCTCTGGGGGGGCATTATACAATCATTGGGAGAGTTTGGTGGTTTTAGTTTGGGCACGGGGCCAGGGTTTAGGTGAGGGAAGGTGGCCGAGGGGTTGGTGGGTAAAGTTTTGGGGGTTTGGCATGAGCGCTGGGGGCAGGACGGGGTTGGGTTGTGTTTCTGGGAAGGGGTGGGCAGACTTTACCAAAGCAGTCTGAGGATTGGGGGTGGGGCCAAGAGGGTTGTTTTTGAGTGTAATTTTGAAGAGTCGAGGGGGACTTTGGGGGGGGTTGGGGGGTTTTTGACGATTTTCGTGCCAGTTTTTGCACTGCCACTGGGGACAGGACAGAGCCAAGAGTTGGTTGGGGAGGGTAGTTTTGAGGAGCAGGACAGGGTGGGGCGGCAAAGGGGGGCAGAGAGGGACCAGGTGGCGTCGGGGAGCAGCAGCCCGTGAACCTGGGGAGCACCGGGCCGCTTCCAGCCTCCGAGCAGAGACACCCCCACTGGGCCCCACCTGCCCCGGGAAGGGGGCAGCAGTATCTCCGGGTGAGGGATGTGATCGAGCCGACTCGCTCAGAGAAGCCGGGGGTCTGACGTCAGTCGGAAAAATAACCATCCGAGTCACGCGGTGTGTGTGTGTGAGGTGAACAGGGAAGGTTATTATATCGAGTCAAGATTCTATATTTATCACATACATGCATCCTGTAGTTATACAATAATAACATGTAGTGTAACGACACTGAATAAACAGCTTAAAGTGAAGAAACGCCACAAGAAAGTAAATGTAAACAGGGGATAATATGCAGAAAAATGTTTACTAATATACACATACTACGAGCAGTACTGCATTTTATTATAAATATGGATATTATGAAGATGTTGTGAGAACTATAAATAGAAATGAACAGATTGAAGTGTAAGAAATGACCCGAAACTTAATCTGAAACGTAAATATATATAAATACCTTAAAACTGACATTTATGCTATAATCAGTAACTGTAAAGTAAAAGTGCATAAGTCGACAGCGTGGTTGTGTTAAAATAATTTAATTTATTGATATTTTATAATTTGATCATTTTTGTAGGTTATTTTAATGTATGATTTCAACTATTTTAAAATGCAATAAATTTTAACTTAAAAAATATGTAGCATGCTAGGGCAAAATATTAACATAAAATATATATCTCATGACATGATATCTATATATCAGATCACAATCAACAAATTATAACTTGTGTTTATACTAAAAAGTAACAGTATAAGAGATAAATAAATAAAATAAATAAATAAATACATTATTTTCTCTTTTCTGTATAATAATAATAATAATAATAATAATTTATTTTTTTGTTGTTGTTTTTTAATTATTATTATTTAAAAAAATAGTAATACTCAAAAAAACTAAACTTCACATTACAACATTGTGTTAAATATAATATTGAGTATTAAATGTACCCAACACTTTGATATGTCTATGTTAAATATGATTTATATCAGCATATTATATAACATACAGTTTATTTTACTAATGACTCAGGGTATTTGTGTGGGATGCAGAGTGTAAGATATGAGCTTACACTTTAATTAGCTCTGTGTGTGTGTGTGTGTAACTGCTTTAGCAGTCAGGGGTAGAGAGCAGCAGCAGCATGGGGGGAGTCACAATAACATTTCTGTAATAGCTGCCGGCTCTAAGCAGAAAATAGGCTTAGCATTCACCTTAGCGCCGCTAACATGAGAACAAACATCCACACTCAGTCTGGATTAGAGTCCGCTCATCATGTCTTTCCTTCTTCTTCTTTCTCCTTCTTCTTCTTCTTTTTCTTCTTTCTTCTTTCTGTCTGCACCTTTCTCTCTCTCAAGCCTGCTGCCCTTATTGATATGATGTGAGTATGCGGTGTTAAAGGAATCAGTTTCATGCCTTTCCAACACACACACACACACACACACCTCTAAGATGATTTCACGCTCAGATCTGGATCCTAACAACACACTTTAATTAGACATATGTGCCAGTGAGGAACTCAAGTGTATGCCCTCACACACACACACACACACTTGCTCACACAAGCACAGTGGATTAAGATGATTTTAAGTGGATTTTATGGATATAAAGCAAATTAAACCTTTTGAAATTTTTATGACTATGAATATGAATGTGAATTTTCTCCCGAGTTGTGTTGGAAGCCAGAATCCCCCATAAAAGTGACTCTTGTGTTATATCTCTCTCTCAAAGCATGCGTAAATATAGATTTCAACAATGTTGCAATGCAATTAATTAATGTTTTAAAAAATATATTTCCCCATATTCTGTCCTGGGTCGAGCAGTTAACACAACTTAAACAAGGACACTGTCAGAATTAAATCAATTATAAGTAACATCAGAGAAAAGATAATAAATATAACAATAACTACAACTATAATAATAATAATAATAATATTAATAATAATAATAATAATTATTATTATTATTATTATTATTATGGTATTTACTCCTTTATTTGAACAGTTACAGACTCTCTCTCTCTCTTTCTTTTCAACAAGTCTTTTCTTCACTGAACTTCAAAGCCAAGTGGACGGAGGAGCAACATCTCAGCTTTTTTAGAGCAAATGATCTAATCAAGTCAGGCAGGTTTTAGGCTTTGATGGTACTTGGAAGTAACACCAGCTAGATTCTGTGGCAAGGTTGGGGCCGGGCAGGGGTTGCTAACCCGGGTCAGTGTCTTAGACCCCCAAAAACCTCAGAGAGAGAGAGCCCGAGAGTGAGACACTGGACTCTGTAAAAATGAAATTCCCACCCTGTAAACCGTTTTGGACACATTTCAAGTCATGCGTCTTATACTGTGAACTCTGCACTAATGCACACATTCTAAATTGTACGTTTGGTTGTTGATTTCACTTGTGAACACAGCATAGCACACAGTGCACCACAGCATCTGACCTCTGTGAATGTGACCCATCCATGAAGGAGCTGTGGGCAGCTTTTTGCAGCCTTGGGGACGGGGTACCTTGCTCATGAGAGTATCTCAGGGGTATCTTTACCGGTCCGGAACTTGAATGGCGACCCTCTGATCACGGGACCGGCTCCCTAACTGTTTGTGTAATCAAGAAATGGAAGCCAGAGTGTCTGCTAAATGCAGTAAATGTAAATCTAGAGAATTCATATTAAAAATCATGCGACTGAGTGAAACTAGCGGTGAATATCACGTACGCGGAAGGGTTTAATGAAATTTATATTTAGCTTACTTGTCTCTCCTTCATATAAACTCCTATGGAAACAGGCTGTGGACAGATGGTTTTTTTGCAGGAGGAGATCAGTGACAATCCGATTTCCGCTTGAGCACTGATGTGTTTGGGGTTTACTGCGAGCATTTGGCAAACGCACTACAGACTTGCATGCAGTGTTTTGATGGATCTCTGACAATATGAAGTCTGTTGCCAAGTGGGTTAAAAGTGGTAACAGAATAAATATTTTCTAAGCTTAGATTACCCTGACTCTAGAACAGTCTTGACTAGACTAGACTAGGACTAGGACTAAACTGAATAAAATCATTATTATTGCTTTGGAGCAGTTTGAATAGTTTCCTTTTCAGGAGCAGTTGAAAAGCACCTCGATAACAAAATGATGTTTCTAAAGCATAACAAAAATATTGATAATACTAGAGACGCATTTCCACAAGGAAACGCCAATGTGATGGCTCAAGTTTTATGGCTGTGACATGAAAACCGGCCGTTACAGCAGAAGTATGCGTGTGCAGGGTGTAGGAAATTGTAGCTGTCATTTGCCTGCTTCATGTGGTTGGTGGAAGTGGCACTATGTGTTTAATGTTAATCGCCTGAAGTGGAAGGCTATGATCCATATCATAAACAATAACATTCCTGGCCTGTTCTGGATACAATGCTCTTCATTTAATTTACCACTAAGAATTGTAATTTGGATGCTATTTATTTATGCTTGACCAACAAGCTTTTTGAAGTCAAGAGCTACAAAGTTGGAGTTCTTGATTTTTATGAGAAGTTCAAAAAGGTCTGTACTCATGTCTCCAGCTTCCCAGTAGGGGTGTACAATAAATCATAGGTTTAATCACGATACGATATTATATTGAATCATACAGTACATCTTAGCTCTGATTCAATTTGGGAGCAAGTGGTCAGTATTAAGACACTGTGATATTCTCTGATTTAACACTCTATTACTTTATTCCTATCAAACCACAAGTACGAGCATCAAAAATATTTTGGGTCCAAGCATAAAGTCTCTATTATTATTATTATTATTATTATTATTATTATTATTATTATTATTATTATTATTATTATTTTATCAAATGGATTGTGCAGTTTGGACCATGGGTTGCAGAAAGCTGAATTTGTCAGGCTAAGCTGGAATGGTGTGCATCTCGACGTCGGCCAAAAAGCATAGTGATCGGCCTATAATTGCCGCTATAGCAAAGGAAAACAAATTTTGACCACTAGGGGTGTAGTGATCAAAATTGCATAATATGCTAAACAGTCTTTTGGAACTCCTTCTAGGCTGATTAGAAGTGAGGTGTCAAACGAATCTTCGGACATGTTCCAACAGAGCTTCTTTGCTAATTGCTAAATCTGACATGCCGACTTTTGCTTGGACCCCATTTGTTGCTGTTTGCGGCTATTTTTAATATTGCTATTTTTGAGCTGAACCAGACATTTTATTGGAAAACAATCTCCTCTTATAATATGTATATAGACCACCTGACGATACAATATGGATCTCGTTGATCATTAAATCGCTGTATTGATGTAGATTGCTGTGTCGTTACACTCAGAATTATCCAACAAATCAATCCAACAAGACATCTGACCTATGACCACATGTCTGACCGATAAATTAGTAGCTGCTCCATTAATACATATTTAATGAAGACAGACCTCTCACAGCAAAAGCAGTCATTGTCGCAACGGAGGTTTCCCGAGAAAACGCACTGCTTATGTTGGCGGGTAACATTTTGATTTTTGTTTTAGTGTTTTGAAAACACTGGAAGGTCTATACTGTACTGTTGTGAATAAATTTCACCGGAAAAACTTACCTTTCCATCCTAAAACGCGGACTTTCTTTGAGGTGAGGAATTCAATTCCAGTAGAATGTTGTGCTCTTTATTTTGACCGCTTCTACTCAATATTTACGTAAATCCACCTGCTGACTAGCGGAAGATATTTTCCCGAATCCATCTTCGCTTCCCGAAAGTTCAGTTAACGTATAGGTATCGCTTTGAAGGTTGATTTATGCCTTTCATGAACATAATAACTCAATTTTGGAAAATTTACGATAAGCAGTCACATTTAGGTTTCGATGATTGTACCGATGTACCGGATGTATCGCGTTATAAATTTCTCCTCCCCGGCGTATGCGCGGCGCCATTCCTGTTCTACCTTCACGCTTCAGCAAGCCCGGTGAAAAAGAGACATCCAAGCCCAATTTGCGTCACACTAATTTGCCTTCTAGAGTTACTGTGCCTTTTCTGTCTCTCCCTGTGTCACCCTGGGCAGGTTCCTCCGCCCGGAGGCAGAGAAGAGGAGAGAAAGAATACAGATGAGATAAAGGAAGCTGCAGAAAACACCCAGGCCCGGCCAGAAAATACCGCTCAGATCACGGGGACACTGAGGTGGGCAAGTGTAACGCCAGTTTTGCTCAAGCACTATAAGTTGTGTCTCTGTAAATTCTGATGCAGGCAAATTGCCTCATATACAGGAGCAGCCTACAGCGATGTTTTTGTGTATGTGGTTGGATGCTTTTGCATTTTTGTTTGCATATATATACGGTTTTACGGTACATTTAGCTTGTGGGCATGCATATTGTAATAATATATGATCAGTTGAAAACTGCGTTCTGTAATTGAAATTAAATTGCATGCAAACACTGACAAATACTAGGGCTGGGTATCGCTGCTGATTTCTTGAATCGATTCGATTCCGATTCACATGTTATCATGATCCGATTCTAATTCTCGATTGATCTGACAGATTTTTGCGCCAATACTAGTTTTGCTTGGTTATAAAATTAGGCCAGATGGTGATTTGAGCGGAGCAGCTTCAGCCATGGCTCTATTTGGTTTCGGGTTTCTCTGGTCTCACGTTTTTATAGTTCTTGCGCGGTCGCGCGAGAAGTAGTATGGAACAGGAAAAGATCGATCCGCGAATTTTTGATTCGATATCGTATTTTTCGAACGAGAATCGATATTGATCGGTGAATCGATTTATTTGGAACCCAGCCCTAACAAATACGGTGTCCAGTTAGGGCTAAAGGAGCAGGACGAATATAGAAGCGGGTGACCAAATTAAAAGGTTAAATCATGATTTTGTGGTGCTGCAAAAATACACCTTTTTACGGCAATATTTGTTCATGGCTTGGATGAGGGTTTGCAGTAGTCACCGCGGCGCCACGCGGATGTAGACACGAGAATACTATGGTGTTATTCAAGGCCATACTCCCCATATGGCAGGAATTCTTGGCAAGCAAAATCCGGCATCTGTTCTCAACTCTGCCTGCCCTCACGCTCAGATCTATGGAACGCCAAAGATGCCACAAATCGCCTTAAAGGCACCATACTAGAGCTCAGTAAAAAGCCACCTTTTACAGTGATTTTACGTAGTGTTTGACCACAAGTCACTAGAGCGCCACAAAAAAAGTGTTTTTAACAAATAAAACGGCATAAAAATGGGTGTTTTACTGTCAAATGTAAAACATTGTTTTACAAAACAAATTGTGGCATCTTTTACGCTCCAGATGTGAATGTCTGATCTGGCAAAATGAGTCACAGTGACCCAAAATCAAACAGGTTTCGAAGAAGAAAAGATGAGAAAATTATATCTTGGTCAAAGTTATATCTGAAACGGTTGTGAAGTTACAATCGTTTGAATGATGGTATCGCAGTTTATTTCTCCAACTGGAAAACCGAGAAAATCGTGATTAAAAGTTTTTCGTCAGTTTTTTGTTGATATCTTTAACAATCCAAAGAGATGCAAATCTGTATTCAACAACAAAATTTTAATACAGGTATTTAGTACCGCAGGAAAAATATATTAAATCAGACTGAAGCTTCAATTATTTCAAAATATTTATTAAATACTTTATCAAATACAAAGCGAAACAGCATTTATTTTGACATTCTTTTGTAAGATTTGAAAAGTCGCAACTCAACTTAACAGCCATTTAAGTACATTTTCACAATTGTTTCCATGAAACTTTGGGAGATTAATTTGAAGACCCTTTTTCTTCATATAAGACCAAAAGAAAAATCGATATTTTTGATGTTTTTCAATATAATCGTCGGTATTCAAATAACAAATAGAACTACCAGCTTCCCACTGCTAATACGGTAGATCGGGTCACATATGAGCAAGCTGCGCGTTGAGCACGCAGGTAGGGCAGAGTTGAGGGCCACAGACCCAGACAGTTTCACAGAATTGACGAAAAATGTGCTACATTGTGATATATATCGTTATCGTGATATGAAACGACATCTCGGGATATGAGACGTTGGTCATATGGGCGACACCAACCGTAACAGTTAGCGATTCAACGACCAACGAGGTTGGTCACAACTTAATTTCTAAACGTGAAAACGGATCAAACCCGCCGTCATGATTTGTCATATTCTGAATGCTGTTTTCCTCCAGGCGCTGACCAAACAGTGACCCTCAGACGATCCCGACAGTGAAAACGCCTCAGTCTGTGTGGCTAACGCGTGTCTGAAAGCAGAACGTTTGATTGACAGTGAAAAGAAAAGGAAGAATGTAGCTCCTACGCTGAGAGAGTGAGAGAGCACAAAAGAGAAAGAGTGACAGAAGAGAAAAAGGGAGAGGAGGGGCCAAGGACGCTCTTAATTACCTGACCGTGCTTCCAAGTGCTTGCATGTTTGAGCTCTTAAACTCGGAGAAAGGAAACGATGACCACTGTTAACGCGGGAGACAAGGTGCTCAACTAAATCACAAGTTTAATCACGATATGATGTTACGACCGATTCAGTGGACAACGATTCAGTGTCTGCAGACGTCACAAAGTCTGTTACGATACGATTTTGATTCGATTTCAGAATTTATCGATATCAGAATCAATCAATCAATTCACATCACATCTGTTCAATTTTAAGTGTTGTTACAACATATATGATGTCTGATCAAAGCGACTTAATAATGCTATTCTTTGAATTTTGATCCCTAAATCTATGTATTGATATAGACCAATGTATAGTTACACCTAGACATGGCACGATACCACTTTTTCATGTCCGATACCGATATTGTAAATTTGGTTATCTGCCGATACGATACAAAACCGATACAGTCGGAGTTCGTGACTGTAACGCTTAAGATAAATACTGTTTTCCTAACTAAAATAATTTAATATTTACACAGCCATTTGTATATGCTTAATTATTTATTATTAATAAAAAACCTCAAAAATTATTGGTTTAAACAGTTGTGTAATTTAGTGACGGTCCCTAATCCTGCAGCGCTAAAACCATCCGGAACACAGAGATTGCGAGCGGAAGGAAATGAAACAGTATAATCATGTGATTTGATTTTGGGGTTGTTGTGTTCTGTTCATCGTCATATCACTATGTAGGAATTAGCGTGAATGTCAAACAATAAACCAGTTTTACCGCAGTTTTAACGAATTGTGCGTTTGCGTATATGCCATGTCTAGTTACACGTCCTATTTTGTCTTCTAGCGTAGAGCGTAGGGGCCCCGTGATCAAAAGGTCGCCAGTTGAAGTCCCGAACTGATAAAGGTACCACTGAGGTACTCAACAACAAGGCTCCAGGGCTTCTTTATGGATGGATCAAATGCAGAGGTTACATTTTATGGTGGTGCACTGGTGGTGTCTCTGGCTGGTAGGACAGAGCTGGATTTGAACCATCAAGAAGTGCTTTTCCAATCCTTTTACCTTTCAAGAGTTCTACCGTTATTACCCCAGCATTCCCAAAGGCACACAGGAAAACTGAGTTGCTCTAAACCAGCCAGACGCCAGGCCAATGTAACCTGAGTAGGTCTATCTCACGAACCGGTTCAACAGGGTGGCATTGGCTTCATGGTGGCCGCCGCGATAGACGCGCTCTGCTCATTGTTGCTGTGTCTGACGTGACAAACGTTCACACACAAACAAAAACCCGTAACCATCACGTCCGCGTTGCCCTCTCTGTCCCGTCGTATCGCACTTTATCTACGATATAAGCCGGATTACCAAGATACCAATCCGGCTCCTGTTCGTTAATCCCCTTTGGAATGCCTACACGCATGTGTGTGTGTATGTTGTGTGTTCGGTCAACGCCGGTTAGATGTTAAGATAATACCGATCAAGCGCGATCGTCAGATTCGGCCAAACGCCACGGCTCAGACTTAATGCATGCGTGCCAAAGTGGGAATGTTTGTAAGTAACCAACGGTTGAGTAATGACCTGCTGGGCAAGAAGTCTTGTAACGCTACTATGACCACATGGGGTGCACACTTTGCATCACAGCGCGGTCTTGGCAGCTGTGAGATGGAGTCGGAGGACGGAGTCCACCTTTGCCAAGATGAAAACAGTAATTATTCATCAGTAATTTGAAAAGTTAAATGCCCAAAATGGCCAAAATGTCTGTATTTCTTCATTTTCCATTAATCAGAAAATATTTTTTACATCTCTATAATGTTGAGAGCAACTAAACATCAAAAAAATGCAGAATTTATCAAATGATTTTAATTTCTATATCCTGATGGATTCCAAATGGATAAAGAAGTGTTTTCACCTGGTGCTAATCTATGTGAGAAAATGTGGCTGAAACGAAGTTCTGGAATTGCTGTAATAATGTTTCATATTTGCATGCAACACTTGAACACAGTATAAGAAAATTACGCACATTTATTTTCTAAACTGTGTCCTTCTTACTCTTTAAAAATATGTCTAGCTAAACCACAATGAAGAAATTTCTGTATGTCACAACATACATAACAATAAACTTAATTCTGATTCTTGTTGTAGAATTCCTTGTGTTGTGTGATTGTGTAGTGATCAAGGCCCTCGATTTCTCGAGAGTTTTGACACAATATTGAGTTGAGCATTTGCTCATTAGAGACGCTTCCTTGAGCCTGCCGGGCAACATTCTCCTACCATGCGCGGAGCAGGTGATCCAAAATCCTCCAATCGCAGGCCAGAACGCAGGGCTCTGGGTCTGCTGGTGTTGAAGGAGAATACTCACAGTGCTCTTTCTCTGTCCTCCTGCGGGTCTCCTAGGCAACCATTGGAAGGCATAACGTATGCAGTCTGTCCTTTAGAAGCGTTTGCTTATTCATTTTGGTGGTGTGGCATTCTGCCCTTTCCTTTGATGCTATGATTTTATTGCCTCAAGTTTGTGCATTAAACTGCCTTATGTGTGTTATTTCCATTTTAACAGAAAATGAAAAAACATCCAGACACTTTATGAATCTACCTACATGTGTGTGTTGTTTATTTTTAGATCTTTATCAGTGGTCAGCTCTTCTTAATAACAATGACGATGGCAGATTATCTTTTTGAGCAGTCGAAAGCGTTCAGCCTGTATCAGTGTGTTTTAACTGTATTTATTTCCATCGGGCGCACATTTTAAGACGCATTTGTTGATTAATGTTGGGTCAACGCAGACAAAGTTTAATGTGGTTTGCCAAGAAGCGGTTCTCAGTGCAAGTCTAAAGCAGTTCAAAACACTGCCTGACATAGGTCTTTCATGGACCATTTTACAGCGATCACTAAAACCAGGCCGTTGGGTCAAGCTTTTGTATCGCGGTGCTCTATAATTTGCCTGTCCAGTTTATCAACAGATTACTTTTTTTTTGGCATTATTTCACTTAAAATCAAATGCTTTGACTCACGCAAACCATCATTCAAACCGTATGATTCCAAGTTGTCCAGTTTTTAAAGAACGTCTCTAAGATAATCGCAACGACCGCGTATGAAGGCGCAATCCAGCTAATAAGACAAAAAATTCAGCATGCTTGGCTCAGCTAATCCATGCATTGACAGTGCCTGTCACTGATGGTGTAATTGCTGAGAGCGGACAGGAAACACACACTCGCTCCCACTTGCCTGTGTGACACAACAACACACATATTTCATTTCCTTTAGGGTTCTGTTTGACTGACGGGAGATAGAGACAGAGATTGAGGGAGAAAGTAGGGATGAGACAGAGAGAGAGAGAGAGAGAGAGAGAGAGAGAGAGTAATGCATTTAGGAAACTTTTTAAAAAGGATGTCAAGAATGACACAGTTCATTAAAAACTTGTCATTGTGTCTTTTCCACTTGCCCGACAAGTTAGGAAAATGACGGCATGGACATAAGAGTAAACAATGTCTATTTTTGTGTGCGTTTGTGTGCACGGTATGTGCAGCTATGCATATGTAGGTGTGTGCAGGCGCATGCCTGTGTGTACAGTAGGTGCATGTGTTTCTATACGTATGTGTATGTATGTGCAAATGTTGGTGTGCGTGTTTAGTATGTATTTCAGCTACCTGTAGTTAAGTGTGTTTGCATGTGCACAGTTTGTCTGCCTGAGCACGCAAGGGTGTTTTCATTGTGTGTGTGTAAAAGAACATGCTCAGGCTAGGACACGGTAGCCTGAGGCTGTCTAATAGAGCATAATGTCTTTTGCATGTGATGTTTTATTAAAGATTCTTACAGAACACTCAGCCATCCACTTTCCCACTTCTAATGACTCTCTCCAATTCGGTTTTATATATGTATATGTACGTAAGACATAGAAAAGAGTTTTTTAGTTGAGCTCTGCAAATTCACATAGTTATTCGTAGTTAAATTTAAGTCCCATATCCTGATCAGAGTTTTATACTGAGGTTTATGGGTTAATATGGATTTGGGAGTCATCCATGTATGTGATCTATTATTGCCCTCTTATGTTTTGCAGGATCCACATTACAACACAATGCTGGAAAAATAAACGAGATGATCCTCTATCAAGCAATTCCTCATGGAAAGCAATTACATTACACGGCAACCGCATATGCTATAAAGCAGAGGCTCTCATCAATTTTGAGCCCTCTAGGGCAGGGGTCACACTTGCATACTGGGTCCCTACCGACAGGTATGGGGCCGTGGATCATTTTGTGCCACACACAGAAAGAATAAATAAAAACGTTTTTTCCAGAAAATGTGACCACACCGTGGGCGTGTAGGGTGAAACGGGACTGAAATGGAAGGAAGAAGAGCGGCCTTGGAGAGTTTGAATTTTATTTTATTATGGGAGGGGGCCCTTGGAGACTGAAGCTGTGTATAGGGCCCAGAATTTTGTGCTACCTCCTGTCACTGACCATCGTGAGTCCTGCTGAGTAGGCAGTTTTACAGAAGCACATTTCCATCTGTGCCTTATATGTGGCGGTATGGCAGCTCAATGGTAATTAGGTTAAATATTATCCACTTTTGCTGTAAGTTACATATTTATAAACTATATTTTTGCATTTTAGAAGGCCAAGTCCTACTCCCTCAAGTAATACTTTTAGTGAAAGTAAAAAGTAACCTCAAAATTAATGCAGCATAATAATAATAATAATAATAATAATAATAATAATAATAATAATAATAATAATAATAATAATAAAATTACCACTTATTATCCACTGTCATTATCTTCATTATAGATAATGAAGATATTATAGGTTTAAATTGTTTCTATACTATTTCACTTAATTAAGAAGTAAAATTGAAATTAAATTTTGTAGGATGTAATTTCTCCTTAATCCATGACAATTTATTTGAATTATCCAGAATATTTTTCCTCGCATGTACTGAGCACCTCAGGTGTAGATTAGTTTACTAAACGAGCTAGTGGTGGCGGGTTTTAAATCACACAATGAGACTATGCTAAATGCAGTTTGTTACACCTCTTATGGCCTATAATCTCCTATAATATATATGATCAAGAAACTACATAGTTTTGTATTTCCATAATTCCAGCAATGTACAGAATGATGTCTAGTTACCGTGGCTAGTTACTAAAAAGGCTTTTACCGGGCCCATAACGAAAGTGATTACGACTATTTGGGTTTATTGTCCCCGTGCTCATTAACGCAGCGGACGACCGAGTGGTGGCGCTGAAAAGAGGAGGAGGAGGACGCGGTTGGAGGAGAAGCTCCGTGGGCTACGAGAGCTTGCTGCATATCGGAGAACATTGGTCTCTGGTTCCTCCAGATCCCGTTACGTCTTTTCGAGTCCCACGAAAGCCGACCATTGAGCAGACCCGGTTTCACGATGCTCACGCTTCTAACGGCGATGTACCTGGTGGTGCGCGCGGTGTCGGCGCAGGTAAGACGGGTTCGGTGCCCGGTTTTGTTTTCGGTACCTGAGACAATGGAGCGTGGGCCGTTTCTCCTTTTTTCTGTTATCGCGCAACGAGTGGTCATTTGATCCGGTTTTTCTGGCTTACATGGTGGAAGTACAATTCAAAATTCGGCCTCCTGGCATTTATTGCTTTGAGCAGCTCCACTTTAGAGTTTTCTCTCCAAGAACTTGACACAAAATGTCAGGAAAATGCGGAGAAACACCGGTGCAAACAGAGCCCAGTCAAACCTCTTGCAGCAAAAACACACACATAGTAAATATCATAGAGGAAAAGATTCGTAACAAACAAACACACGTAAATCACAAACACTAAGTCTACAATAGCACAGCCAATAGCATCGCACAAAATAAAATAGGAGAATTTTTAAAAAAGAAAAAACTGAGGAGTACTATAGTGAAATATGATTACCCTGTCTGATGAAGGACAGGTAAGGGCCAATCAAGCGGAATCTTAGTGTTCCAGGGTATACTTAATTAGTTAATTAATAACAGAGCAGCATGAGGGTTGCAAAAAGTAAAAGATGATCGAATTAGGATGGTGCCGATGATGAGGCCAAGGCTGAATTTAGTGCTCCAGCATAACAATATATAAATAAATGCATAAATACTAGAAAAAGCAAAAAAAAAACACCATCGACCCATCGACCTGTCGGTCCACTGACAAATGCCCGGTATGCCAGATGAATTGTAGTGCAACCCCTACACGTTCCTGTCCACGGCTCATTCATAATGCATGTCACCAAAGAGAAACTTGGCTCGTCCGGTTTGCGGTCCATTGTCGCGCTACGGCGGAGATATTCAGCACCGCGGACAGCGGCCTCTGGAATACAGCACCAGCGTTTTACCCCCTGCATCAGCCCCTTCTTTAAAAAATTAACCCCCCTGGGTAATGTTGCCCTGGCATACCAGATGAATACTCTTTAATTGCTACGTACAAACTATTCACATTAAAACATTTCAACGGCATGTTAATGAGATATTTGAATATGTATTTCAAAAAATATGTACATTAACCAGCACTTTGTACCAGTTTGTACAATTGCTAATTTAAGTGAAGAGTGGCTATTAGTCATATTACATTTTTTGTATAATACATATGATTGAGGGGTTGTATTACAGAACAGCCGCATTATCACACCATTGACTCTCTGAACAAAAGCATTTAACCTCATGTTGCTCCAGAGAGACTTGAGTGTAATAAGATCATGTAAGTCGATTTAGAGAATGACATAAATGTAATGCAAAATATGAAGTGCAATGACAGATAGAGAGACGTTATACACATTCAATGCAAAAAGACAATTCCAGGACCATAATTGTAGTTGAATATTGCATGCAACTAAATTGCAAAGTCTCCTTTTCTACATTTAGTTTAGAGTTTATATTTTATATGCTTATTTGTTCATTGTTACTCTGTAAAAAAACTGGAGCCGTCTCTATATACTTGTATGCAGCTGAGGAGATATTAAATTTAGTCTCTTGACTTTGAGATGTAAATTTACTGCATTTAGCCTCGTTTCTTCTCCAGAGCAACTCCCATTTCTTTGGAGTTAAGGACCTTGAGCTGGGGCCCAATGGTTGTAGTTCTGACAGTAGGATAGAGCTAGATTTGAAGCTACAACCTCTGGTTCTTGTGTAAGTAGACCTACCACTAGGCTCTCACCATGCCAGACTGCACTGACTGAACTCATTTTGATACCGTATTCAGTGACATTCTACAGTTATTCTAATAGTCCATAATTAATACTATCAAATACTTCAAACATTACTTAGAATGATGTTGGCTGAGTGGTAGAATCCTTGGTTATAGTCCAAGAGGTAATGGGTTTGACTTATATAACAAAAACAGATTTAAAAAAAAATCTTATTATTATCATCCATTGGCCTACTAATAAACTTATTTATGCACATAAATATCATGAGCAAAAAATCATTTTCAAGTCGTGGCATTCTAGTTCCTGTTTTAGGTGACCTGTTCTGTCATTAGATATTAGAGATATGGTTTCTTTATAAGATAAATGCTGAGCATAGAAGTATCTTAAAAGCTGGTGTTAGGAAAGAAATGAGAAGCTAGTAAATAAGATAAATGTTAATTTCTGCAGTTTAAATTATGTCTCAATTGAGCTATAAGGCATTTTTAGTGCTCATTGTTGGGTTGAAGAAGAAGAAAACACAAAACCCATGTTTGGACTGTGCTCTGTCCAGTGTCAGAAAATATTTGCATATAATGCACGCTGATTCTCACAATACACTATCCTAATATTTTCTAGATTTGGGGGTTTGATTAATTTTTTTTTTTCAAATTGAAGAACATGATAGATGAAAGTATAGGGCTTTCCAAATTAATTTAACTTTCCTGATATTGGGTTTCAAAGACTCCTTCTTATGAGATTTGTTAAAGAATTAATTATAAAATATTGCTTCTCAAACGTTTTGTAAACATGCTAGACATCAGCAGTAATTTAGCCAACTGTATTTGGCTCAGTTTAGACCAAACTTAGTTATGCCAATTATTAGATGATCACAAGTCTTAGCTGGTGTTATGCTGTCGAGTTTTCATCTTATATTTCATTGTGCGTGTTCCCGGACAATTATGTGTTGAGACAAGGCCACACTCACATGATCATTATAACCAATCAAAGAGCTGCAGATTAAACTAGTGTTGACTACAAATGCAACCTCTAGTCGGGTTTTTTAGGAAACAGCCTCCATATTTGGCAGAACAGTGGCGTAAGCCGTCTCGACCAGATGCTGTGGTGCGCGGTGTTTTGCGGTACGCGTCGTTTTTTCTGCCTGCTCAAGTATGTAGCGAAGGAGTTGCGCAGGGGAGGGATAAAAAACTACATTTCCCAGCGATTTCCTCCTAAGCAAACGCTGCTGTTCCACATTGACATTTTGTTAGAAAGACTAGAGGCAATCTATCCAGTCCTGGAGGGCGAGCACAAGTTCCAGAATGAACATCTGAACTGAAAATAGAAAAGATGGTGAGGGATTACTGACACTCTCACCAGCAGTGTCTTGGCAGCTGCATAGATTTCTTGATTAGTTTGGGATCTTTATTCTTAAAGCGTTTAACCTTTTGCATAAAACCTAGTGAAGAATGTTTTACTGACTTTATGAATCACATTTTTGGTACAGTTTCGAGTCTTATTTGAATGGTTTTCTTGACAGCCAGTATTGCCAGCCAACGTTGAAAGCGCTTGATTTCCGCTTTTGAATGCAATCAGTGTGGGGATGCTCGGTTTAAAAAGATGGAACTAGAAAATATCAATGCTTGATAGAATCAGATTTTTTACTAAGGGAGTGCTAAAATGCATTTTAGTGCTGCGTTTGATAATAGTGTTGCTGTGTGTGGCGTGGCGTCAGTTGCATCATCGTTTCATTGATTTGGGATTAATAAAATGTTGCAGTAAAATTGCCCCAATCTGAAGCTCGTCCGCCATTTGCTTGCGTGCATTTGGCTTTTTTCCCCGGTTTTCAAGAGTTAACGTTTTTAATAGAACGAGTGTAGTTTTCTTGGTTTGGAAAATTACTCTTTTATTGTTTAAGATGGGAAGCTTTGTCTGGTTTCAGATTCGCTGTTGTTCAGTTCGGGTTTTTGTCGCTCTAAGTAGGTCAACCGAGCTCGGTTTTAACCGTTGTGTTTCGTTTTTCCACAGGCCGAACCGATCCGCGTTTTGCTGACCGGTGCTGCCGGGATTAGACTGCCTACTCTCTCCCTACAGAATATCGCTAAAGGAGATAAGCTGGGTAAGGACCGTAAGATTTTACCACGGCGTATAAGGGCCGTTGTAGATTTTTTTTTTTTAAAGAAAGCACCAAAAATTATCAGAAACTCGAACATTAAAAGTCGTCAGTTGACGAGAAACTCCGATATTCTGTGATGTAGTAAAGTTAAGGTACATTTGCGAAGAAAAGAAGTCGCAAAATTATTTCCATTTCCTTTGACATTGTAAAGTGTCAGAGGATAAAGTCGTTGCAGCCGCTAGACTTTACAATGTCAGAGAATACAAATGGTTTTTCTCGTAAATTAGCGTATCTTCTGACCCTTCATTTCTCATGACTTTTCAATGTCAAAGAATATCCGATTTCTTCCTGGTATAATTGATGAATTTAATAGGAATTTCTGACTTTTTTCCCCCTCTCACTCAGCTACATTTTTGTGTATACAATAGCATTAATAGGGTCTCGTCAACAACGTTAATGTCAAAATAAACGCCGAATGCGAGAGAGTTTGCCCTGGACCCCCTGATTGAACTGAAGCCTCGCCCTGTACGCATGCGCAGTGAACACATTAACGGGCGCGCAAATGAGGCGTTATTAAAATAAACACGTCAAACACGTTTTTGCTGTTTGAGGGGAAAAGACACTCTTTTGGTTCTAATTTGTCATGATTAATCAGCAGGGGCCCTCTAATAAAATAATAAAATGATTTTGCTACTGTATTTTTACTATAGTGAAATTAGAAATACCACTATTTATTTCTACAATAGGCCTACTACTAGTACTGTGGTATATTATTTTCCATGAAGATATATATATATATATATATATATATATGTGTGTGTGTGTATATATATATATATTTGTGTGTGTGTGTGTGCATGCCTACATAATCACCAAATCATTCTAGAGTGTTGATTGACTTTACTATGACGGCGTATAATTTAAAAATGTGAGGCGTCAAATTAAAAACCACAGTACCTCAGTTTGAGAATTCAACGTTTCATAATGATTGTGGTGATTTTTTGCGGGTACTACATCTGTTTAAAAATAATTGGAAGAAGTAACTTTTTACTGTTAGGAATTTTAAGATAGAATTTTATTCTGTCCTTGAACTTTATCCAAGAACCCTTAAATCAGAGGAAATGATGTCAAACAGATTTTATGGGGTGAGTTTATCAGCTAGTATAATGTTTTTAAATCATTTGTCTCGTGTGACTTTTGTACGCTCCCGCATCATGATGGTAGAACTAAAAAGATATTATGCAGCTCTAAAATTAAATTAAGAGTTATTTTAAAAAAGTTTTTTAAAAATTGCCCTTCTCTTCCATACAAAATAGACCTTCATTTTAAGATCTATTTTTTTTTAGAATACCGCCAGTTTTATCGAGTATAATGCACACTGATTATGGGAACATTTATGGTTAACATGTCGGTTGTTAGCGGTCACTGAGAGGTTGTTTTGCTCCCTCTCCGTCTCAGCCAATCATCTTGGTGCTTCTTGACATCCCGCCCATGTTGCCCGTGCTGGATGGCGTTGTCATGGAGCTGCAGGACTGTGCTCTTCCACTGCTGCGGGGTGAGCTCTGACGTCTGATCTCAGATCTGGTTTCACCAGCATGAACGTGCATGAGTTTGTGAGTTGGGGCTGACCTTGGGACAGTGTTTTCGAACTGTGGTATAATGTAGGCTTTGTCTTGTTTCCCAAAAGACTTGTTAGATAAAATGCACACCTCCACCAGCTTTGCTCCCTGATTTATTAAGACATTTAAAATAAGTTTGATTTCATTATCAGATAAATGCTACTAATGTATAAATCTTTTTATGTAGACAGTGTAGTTTAATGTAGAACATTTTTTCAGCTATTGATTAATTGACAAATTGATGAATTGACAAAAATATTTAAAATATTAAATATATATTAAAAAGAACTGAAGAAAAGCGTTGTATTTCTAGCCCCTAGTAAGATGAATATAGGTTATGCATAAACAGTCATAGGGCAGCATTAGTATGGAGTGTTTTCCAGTGCATGATAATGACATTTGAAACTCTTTTCTGGTCTATTTTCACCCCCACACTTCCCGTTTAGGCTATGGCTGGTATTTTTCTCTGTGACAGGATTCATAATTTTGTCCTTGAACATCTTGAGTATATTATAGAGGAACATACTAGAAATGTAGGGCATGACTCGGCAGAACAGCGCGCCCACATCACACTCCCCTTTAAGCTCTCTACCTGCATTGGGCAGACAGGCGGGTGGGAACCAAGGAGGAGGGGTGTGAGCGCTCTCGCCTCTCATTGGAAGTCTCCTAACGGTCTGGACCATTCAGAAGAGAGATGCTGATTTAACAGTGTCAGCTGGAGGGGAGTTAAGTGTCGTAAAACTGGTAGATGAACTGAAGTCCATTCTGATAAAAAGGACTGCTTTAATGAGTCTGTACCACTCTAATCATACAAATCAGTTTGCCTAAGCAGTTTTGAGAGAAGTGTTGTGGTAATTGTGGATAAGAAATAGCAAAGTTGACTGCATTTTGAAGCAAATACTGTCTGTAAATTGGATAGTGTAAGTCCTAATATGTAGCCACATGTGGACTAGTAATATTATGTCAAATTAACTTTATAGTTGCATTAAAGGAGCAATTGCAGTTGATCTGTTGTATAATAGGGGTTATCGGAGTACATCAATACATTGATCAATGAGTTTCTGGTATCGACCCAAAATAAAAACACAATGTAACATCATTTCATATTGAACAAGTTTATTTTTATTGAGAGAAAATTGTTTATCAGATAAGTCTGCATAAGGTTTAGAATGATAATGTCATCTGATATTTTTGTTGCTTTTTGTTATTGTTAAATTGCCATATGATATTGTCTCATATTGATCGCCATCATGTCAAATTGTTGTCCATTGAATTGAAACTAGTAATAATCATATGGTTTTGTGATGAAAACCCTCGATTATACTGTACATAAGGTTGGTTGGCATTTTCTCTTTATGTGACTGTTGCAACTCGATGTAGATGAACTGGAGCCCCAAATTGTTAACTATTAATAAGTCAAATGTAAGACAGTGGGTGTTGAAAGATTGTGAGACAGTGACAGTGAGAAACAACTGATTATTCCATTAATAAGTTTGTGGTTAACCTCCGGCTTATCATCTTGAAGCAAACCTATGGCCTTTTGAGATCATTCAAAGGTCCAGAATCTCACCATTGCAGAATCTGATGGAATTAAGATAAAATATCCCTCATTAATGGCCATATACTCAAACTTGAAACGTTTTTCAGAGGTGATCCCCACGGATAAGGTGGAGGTGGGATTTAAGGATCTGGATGTGGCCATCCTGGTGGGCTCGATGCCCAGGAAGGAGGGGATGGAGAGGAAGGACCTGCTGAAGGCTAACGTGGCCATCTTTAAAACACAAGGAGCAGCTCTGGAGAAGTATGCCAAGAAGACTGTCAAGGTTGGTGGAAAAAGAGGAATTTAATTACACATATATCAGCCAAGGTGTTCGGAGACGGTTGCACAACAAGTAGATCCCTTAATTGTGGAAACTAAGTAAAGTATTATGAGGCGCTATGGAGAGATTTACACACTACACTGTAACTGAATGTTGCCACGTTGGCGCAGTAACCTCTGCTTTCACACTGCCGTTCATTTCCACATTCCTTAGAAGCTTTTCTGTAGTCTGCAAAATATGGCAGGAAATCAACACGCACAGTTCCTCCACTACAAAACAGACTGATGTTAGAGTACTTGAAATTATTTAACTCTGCCCACGTGTGTTCAGTCCGAATCTGAAACTTTTCTACTATGGTGCGCAATATTCTTCCCGTTAACCCCTTTGTGTTGCATCAACTTGAGTGATCCAAGTAGAAGATATGAGTCAGAATCCTTTATTTTGAATATATAAATACATTAGATCTTTGTATCAAAATGTGAAATACCTATTTTCTGCAATTGTGCAGCATTTGTACTCTGGTGTGGAGTCAAGTAACGTCTTCGGCTTTATTTAGAGCAGACGACTTCATCATCGTCTTTTTTGAGAGCTTAAAACCAGTACAGTGTGCCCCAAAATAGCGAAGTACCTCCTTTCAACTGTCTCCTCTCAGTCTATTGCAAGCCAAATTGCTCCCTTTTTTGAAAAGTGTTTCATTTTGTCAGTGATATAACTCTCCCCTATCTTTAAGAATTATCCTTAGTATGCTTCTGGTCTTAGTCTGATTTTTACATGTATTATCTTCCCTTTTTAGGTCCTGGTGGTAGGAAATCCGGCCAACACCAACTGTCTGATTGCTTCCAAGTCGGCCCCGTCCATCCCGAAAGAGAACTTCTCCTGCCTGACACGCCTGGATCACAACAGGGCTCGCTCACAGGTTTGTAATTAGCATTAATTCATTAACAAGAAGCAGCAAATAATTACTTGTTACTTGATACGGCTGCCTATTAATGTTTTGCATCACTTTTTATTTATCATCTTAAATCAGGTCAAAACATGATAAAAGTGGACATCCTTAAACCGTAAAACACCCTTTGTATTTTGTTGATGCTAAAAGGGGAAGATATTTGTCCATAATGCAAAATTTGTCTATTTTGTTGGTTTTGAATGGGATGGAATTCTGCTTTGACGTCATGTAAACCCTAATTTTGTTTATTTTGACCACTGTAAAGACTAATGGTCCTCCGTGAACTTAGGTGGCGATGCGCGTGGGCGTCTCCTCAGACAGCGTGAAGAACGTGATCATCTGGGGAAATCACTCGTCCACTCAGTACCCGGACGTGCACCACGCTGTGGTCAGTGTGCACGGCAAGGAGGTTCCTGCCTTCGATGCTGTGAAGGACGACACCTGGCTTAAGGGGGACTTCATCAGCGTAAGTTACTGAACCTAGCAAAAACGGTTTAAGTAAGGAGACAGGTCCAGATCTAGTCCGATTCAAATATATACAATAAAAAATTGGATTTTGTTTATTAACCGGTGGAATTTAAGTACTTCATGGTCATGGTGGTGCCAGTGCCACCTTAAATTAACAAGAAAATGAGCCATTATATTGATTGCTGGCTTCTGAAATGAATAGAATCAAAATTGTATCGTCTCTTGAACTCCTATAATAACGTGTTGTAATGAAACTTTTGTGATATTAACCCCTAGTTGGTTGTTATTTGATGGTAGTGAACATTTATCCCACTTTTTTCTTTCTTTCTTTCTTTCTTTCTTTCTTTCTCATGCTCTTTCTTTCGCTCTCTCAGACGGTGCAGCAGCGTGGTGCTGCCGTGATCAAAGCCAGGAAGCTGTCCAGCGCTATGTCTGCTGCCAAGGCCATCTGTGACCACATGCGGGACATCTGGTTTGGCACTCCAGATGTAGGTCATGATTTCTATAGTAACCCTGTTATATCATTATGGTGTTTGGTTATATTATTGTGTGTTTACCTGGTGTTTAGTTGTTTGATGGGTGATTGAAGCAAAGAAATTGTCATGGATTGTCATGGATCTCAGTCAATTCCCCTCTCCCTCTCTCTCTCCTCAGGGTGAGTTTGTGTCTATGGGCATTTACTCCACAGGGAATTCCTATGGTGTTCCCGATGACCTCATGTACTCCTTCCCGGTCATGATTAAGGTCTGAATTCTAGCCTTTCTTACTTCTCTCTTACTTTAATGCCATGTAGACTTTAGGCTGCAGAAAGTCGTAATGCATGTATTTTAGACTTCCAACATTTTAGATAATTCACATTTTTTAAAATCCGTTGACGTTTTGGGAAGTCTCCAGCAGTGTCATTGTCTATATAAGATCTCTTTGAACGCATCTTGTTTCTCTCATTCACTTTCTCTCTGTGTTTTTTTTGTTTTGTTTTTTTCTTTTTTCTTACAGAACAAGTCATGGAAGGTCCAGGACGGTTTGGCAATTAACGATTTCTCTCGTGGTAAGATGGACGCCACGGCTGCCGAGCTCGTTGAGGAGAGAGATACGGCGCTGTCTTTCCTCGGAGTGTGACTAGATGCGCCGACAGCACGTCCACCTAAAAACCCCCATTCACAACTGTAAAAGTCCGACCATCTCCACTGCTGCCCACTTCTCTGTGTGTGTGTGTGTGTGTGTGTGAGGGGGGAAAAGTGTCTCTAAATGCGTGCATGTGTGTATGTAGAGTATGTCTGGGTCACTTCATGAGCTGTATGGCAAAAAGGATGCATAACGTCTACTGGGACACAAGGCAACAGCTGGAGGAGCAGCTTTAAATGGTTGAGAACGCACATTATTTTCCTGACCAATGTAACAAAACTGAATAAAAGAAAAGCCTTGACAATGACTACCTGTCGACACTTTGAGTTCGCAAATACAACTATGCACATTACATAATACAAGCATTGTTTAAGTTGAGATTGCAGTTAGAACTGCAATTAATGTAAGGAAGAGTCCATACACAGTAAAAAAAAAAATCCACATTCTCCTCTTTCTCTTTTGTCTCCCAGTTTGGAAAATAGTAGGATCTTTTGTTAAAGAAATCACATGCCTCACAGAAGTTTGAAATAATATTTTTCCTTATATTTAAAATATACTCATTAGTATTTCTAAATTATACTAATAAATACATGAAAGAGTTTCACTAAGTTTTATAAATCTACAAAGTTAATCAACTTAAATTGTTTGAATTACAAGTTAGGGTTTTAACTTAAGATTTAAGATTTTTGAAGACTGAGTGGATCCAGCTTTTATGAATCAACTTTAAACAAAAATTGACTAATTTTAGAAGAACTAGTTCTGTGAAACTAAGTAGAATAGAAATAAAATTAAATTTGAAACTAACTTTTTTTAAAGCTAGTTTTAAAAGGTGCAAATATTAATATGCAAGTATATTTCAGTTTGGAGGAAATTTGCCAAACCTTTGGAATGTAAAGTTAAATAATAATAATAATTTTAATAAGTTAAATATATATATTTTTTTGCCAGTGTACCGGAAGGTGGCGACACTGAGACTTTTACTTTTTCCCGCCTCCACAATATTTGCTTTCGATTGGCTCGAGCCATAGTGTCGAACTCTCGTTCTGATTGGTCAATACAGACCCATACGCCTTGTGATTGGTTAGCGCCCTTCCCGGCTTCCTGAATGCCAGGTTCGCGCGAGGTTTCCGGCTGTTCTGAGGGAGTCGGGCCCGGGCTTGGACGTGAGTAAAGAACTGCAGCATGGCTTTCACCCGTTTGCTCCGAGCAGCTTGTGCGCAGTGTTAAAGACCTCCAGCATGAGCCTCACGCCATTTTGAGCTTCTTTTCTTCTGCCCCTTATGTTCACTTGCTGACCGCTGTGCCCTCGAGGTTTGCCCCACTCGAGCGACCCTGAAAAGCCCCCTTTGCCCTTGGAAGCTCTTTATGAGGTAACGTGGTTAGTTAGTGAGTAGCTGTGGCGGCGACGTGACTGAATGTAGTTTATTTTAGTTTGGTTGTGACTTCTGCCTTTTAGATGCACCTTAGATGTTACTTCGGGTCCTTGTGGAGTTATTGCGTAAATTAAAATAGAAGTTAACAAACATATAAAGTTACAAGAAACTAAACCTCAAAAATAAACTCAGAAGATTGAAGCAAATCTTGACTAAAATTGACATTTGTGCTGTAGTCAGTAAGTGCACATTTCCATATTATTGAATAACTGTATGCCGAATATGAAAATGTTAAGAAAGAGTTCAGTCCAAATTAAACCTAAACCACTAAACTAAACTGAAACTAAACCTCAAAAATAAACTCAAAAGATTGAAACTTATCTTGACTAAAATTGACATTTGTGCTGTAGTCAGTAAGTGCACATTTCCATATTATTAAATAACTGTGTGCCGAATATGAAAATGTTAAGAAAGAGTTCAGTCCAAATTTACAAACTCAGTCCTCTATATTGTCCTCCAGCTTGGAAAATATTATGATCACAAATGACTGATTATGTTTGAAATATGCTCATTGAAAGTGTAAAGTGCTTTTGGTTTGAGAAAAGTGCTATAAAAATGTAAGGAATACTAATACTTATTTACAAAATTATACTCTTATTAAAAAAAAGCTACATAGTTAATCAACTTTAATTGTTAGAATTGAGTGTAACTATAAGCTAAAGTGCAATTAAGTATAAAGAAATAAATATCTCAAATGCGTGTTGTTTAAAGTAATTTTTAAATCATTTTAATTTATTTCAAACTGGGACACAACACATGCATGTTCATTCAAATAGAAATGAACAAATAGACAATGTTTACAAGTAACTAAACCTAAAACATAAACTTATATAGAAAATTGTTGACTAAAATAGACATTTGTACTATAGACAGTAAGGGTACATCTCCATATCATGGGGTAACTGTGTTTTTTGTTGCATAACGGACATGAAAGCGTGCAAGAGTTCAGTTTGTGTTAATAATAAACCGGTAGAAAGTGGAGGTGGTACGTCTTGGTTGAGAAGTCTTACATGCTGAGGATAGAAGCTCCTTCTCATTCTCCGCTTTGTCCATAATACTCCTGATTTCAGCAGCTCAAACAGGCTGTTATTGAGGTGATGAGATGTTGCGAGTCTCTGATGATCCTGGTTGCGCTGGTTCTGCATCTACTGCTGAAAATACCCTGCAGTCAGTAGATCTGATCTGGTGCAGCGCTCCCGAAATGAAATCTCTCTTTGCAGTCCAGTTCCAGGTTTTGTTAGCAAAAGTAAAGAGTGAAAAGATTTGCTGTTGGCCACTGCGATAAGTGCTGGGGCAGGTTTAGTAATTATGAGAGTCAATGGATGGATTGCCGATGGTATTTTTTTCAGATTATAATTGATCCGCGGTGGAAATGAAGCTTTTATTTGTTCATCTAAATATTTTTAGCTGTTGAGGGTTAGGTTTGGAGTGAGAGACATGCAGAACGAGGGTGTTTGGGCGGGGTGACAGAAATGATAGAGAGAGAGAAAAAAGCAGTTTTCATCTTTAAATTGCTGTTTGGATCTCGGAACTTCTGGCTTATTTTCTTTGAATTTCACCGCCTTCCCACAGCTCTAACTGTTACAAAAAAGACGCAGGTGTTATCAGCCAGCGGGTGTTTCTGAATGGTGTTGAATGGACAAGTGGCATGTGATAGGCTTCCGTGCCCTCACACTCACTGCCTAACAGTGTGCTCGTGGCAGCTGTGAGATGGAGTTAGAGAGTCAAGAAACACTGGCTATATTTATTATAATTTGCGACACTAAGAGGCCAAACGGACTGAAATTGCACATTTGAGTGTGAAACGAGCCGGAAATTGCTAAAATTCTCCTAAATGTTGTGGACATCGTATTTCATGTTAGTTTTAGAGTGTCGTACTAAACAAATATAAAATATTACAGGATGAAACGGCTTGGATGTAGCTACTTTTTCCTCAGTGGCTTGTAGAGTGGCTAAATACTGTATTAAAACACTAGCTTCACTGTAGCTTAGATTAAATCATACGTGGCTTGTAGCCTGAAAAACTACTGTTTAAAAGTCATGTCCACAACACTGGTTATATATTAGTTTTTTTACAGGAGGGGCAATGCAATGTGACGTAAAATGTGGTCAGACTTGTAGTGGAAAGAAGGGTGGTGTGAGAACGCTTCTCTCTGGATCACCACACACACACACACACACACACACAAAACCACTACCACCCACTCTTTATAACACCCAGGGCTGGAGGAGCACGTCCCGGCTGCTTTAGTGCATGTATACGTTAGGCAGGACACAGACAAGTTCCCAAATGCTCTGCTGATATTTAAACCTTCTCTATTTTTTGTCAACTCTTTTGTCTCATCTACTTGACAAGTGTTAAACCTCAGCAGCTTAAGAGAGCTTTACTCTTTAACGGTTTGCAGTTTTAAAAATCAAAACTTGTTTGACATTGTCGGGGTCCAATTTTTTAAGTTACTGATACTGAGGAAATCTAGCCATCATGTTTGTGAATGGTGAGTGTGAAATGTTTTTAAACTAATGCTTTCTGTTCTTGCAGTGTGAAACCTTACAGCACATCTTAATGAAAGAATTTGATATTTCTATTGCTTAATGCTCCAAAAAAGTGTGGCTGCTCATTTTCATGAGTTTCCGTAATACGTTTTAAGTGTGCTTCATTTTTTTTTTTGCATAATTTCTAGTAGATGTCACTTTGTAAATAGGTTTAGGAAAATATGTCCATATGAGTGCAAAATGCTTAATATTATTTTAGTTCAAACGGGTTTGGTATTTTACTTTAACAGTCACTTATACTCAATTCAGATAGATTTTTAACTCTTTCACGTTTATAAACCTTAATAATTTGAGATGATCGATTTTCTCAGTTTAAATGAATCTCCTAAGATTTGCTTTTTGATCTAGTGTTCTCATTTCACTCCTCAAGTCACCCATGTTATGCTTTAGTATGAAATAAATACTAAGTATTAACTTAAAATAAGTAAATACTTAAAAAAAAAAACTTTCCCAATATAATTTACTAAAATGTTTTTTTTCTTACATCACTTCCCACATGAACCTGAACCCCTCAAGTCACCTATGATCTGCTCAGTGATTACTAGTAGTGCTTTTAACTGGTGTTCATAACAGGTTTTGCTCTCTCTTTCTCACTGTACACTTTTTTCCTCTTCCTCTCTATTTCTAGAGTTGCGCAAAAATTCTCCTAACGCCGCCATGTCGGAATTCCAGGAGAAACTCAGACAGCAGCATGAGAAATCCATGCACCAGGAGCTGGAAAAGCTCATCGCCACCGTCAAGGGTGCAGAGGCTGAGGTAGAGCAAAAGACAAAAGTTACTTGCCAGTATGCACAGGGACAGTTAGAGGAGTGTATGTGAAGTTTAGTAAAATTTTCTTGTAATGCTTAAATGTAAAGACAAAATGTTGATTCTGTTTATTACTCCCTTCAGACCTCCAGGAAAGATTTTGAGGGCTTTAAGCAGATGTTCCACAGGTTCCTCAGGGTCAAGGGACCATCTGTGGATTGGGCCAAAATCAACAGACCTCCAGAGGATTCGGTGAGTTACACACACCTACCAAAAATGCAACACACCTCTGATGTGCAGTTGTGTAATGCAGTGTTATTATAATCACGGATTTGGAAGCAGTAAAGGTGTTGAGTTCAGGCAGGGTGTGAGTGTAAACGATAGGTGTGCAAATCACAAGTTCTATCATATCGCTATATATCGGTTCAATCAACGTTTCGATGTCCGCCAATAACAAAAAGTCTCCTGTGATAAGATTTCAAATCGATTCAGTTCAGAAGCTGGCTATGGATATGAAACGATACAGCATGCATAATTAACACAATCCAGTCTCTCCAGGATTTTTTGAGTTTGTCGCGGCTTAAAATGTCTGATTTTGCCGCAGCTTTTCTAAAAAATTGTGTTGAAAGTTGTGGTGTTTTTAGGCGTTTTGTTGCAATAAAGTTGCGGGAGCAAGTTGTGGAAAGAAGTTGTTTATAATTTTTTGTTAACAATTAATTAAAATGAAGGGGAACAAAACCACTATGTGCCCTGTGGCGTGTTGACGCCCGCCTCACGCCCGTAGTCCCAGGATAGGCTCCGAACCCCGCCGCGACCCCAATAGGGATTAAGCGGTTCAGATAATGACTGACTGACTGACAAAATCACTATTATTTGTGTTAACCTTTAACCATTTAGTTATTTTTGAAGGTGAATGCGAGACGTTTTTATCACACGTTTACTGCGTCTTCTAAACGCAACAAGGAAGTGAGTTTGCTGACGTATGGCTCAGCGCTTTGCGGGAAAAAGTGTCAGTAATTAGTCAAAATTGCAAGATCGCAATGAATTTGGAGCGTCTGACAGTCACTTCGCTCATATCAAGTCACAAAAGGCAAATATCAGTTAACATTTTGACATTCCTACACTCAGCCCGAGTCAAAATATTATATGTGACCCTCCACGGCAAAACCAGTCGCTTCTCTCAGATTTTCAAAATTGAGTTATGATGTTTTCATGAAAGAGCATAAATCAAGCTTCAAAACGATACCTATATGGAATGAATGGGACGACATATGACTGAGATTCAACATTCAAAGGAGTCGGGTTTCTCCTGTCACGCCAAGTGAGAAACGGAGAAATCTGCCGTCGAAGTTGACTATCGCCGTAGCACTCACAGACGCTTGGTGCGGTCGCGGCTACGTTTGCATTTACGGTAGCCTACGCTGCATTCACAGCCACACGGATAGCCTACCTGCCTAACTGAACTCGGGAGACGGAGATGGATTCCGGAGAAATATCTTCACGCTAGTCAACCAGTGGATTTACCGTAAATATTGGAGTAGAGCGGTCAAAACAGAAACTTTTAACATTCTGCTGGAATTGAATTCCTCACCTCAAGAAAGTCACGTTTTTAGAATAGAAAGGGTAAGTTTTTCAGCAAAATCTATTCACAACAGTACCTTCCACTGTTTCAAAACACTAAAAACTAAAAATCCAACATTTCACCCCACGCAACATAAACGCTCGTTTTTCTCGGAAACCTCCGTTGTGACCCGCGACTGAAAGAGAGGCTTTGTCAGCACAGTGATCTGCATGTAAACGCTTTTCACCAAAAATGTAGATATAATAATGCTGAAGTATGAAAGAGAGAGGGTGTTTTTGCAAAGTAACTTGAGAGGACAAACTTTGGGGGAGTTAAGGGTCTTTTATGGAGTGTGTGTGTGTGTTTTGTGAGAAAGGGAGTGAACGGGAGGGAGTCTTCCTGGAAGCCCACCACTGATTTTCTGAGTGAGTGTGTGTGTGTATCTTGTGAAGGATGAATAATTCAAGGCCATAACCTAGACTGAAATAATCATGAGTGTGTGTGTGTGTTGTGAGAGAGGTGGCCAGCGTCCATCGAGTCTTACTAGAGACCCACGACTGGGTTGCTGTTAGGGCTGTGTAAGGCTGTGTGATGTGAGGAAATTAAAAGGTCTGTCCTTTCATATTATATTCTGTCGTTTATTTGGCTATGTTACAAAAATACACTGATCTACGGAACGCCAAAGGTGCCACAATTCACCTTAAAGACAGCTTACTGAAACGCTGTAAAAAGTAGCACATTTTACAGCCATTTTACAGCATAAAAAGCTGATTTCGACCACAAGTCACTATGTGTTCAACAGCAGAAAAAGGGCTTGTATATTCGAGCGACACAAAAAACGGCGTTTTTAATAAATAAAACGTTCCATAAGGCGTTCCACCAAATTTACAGAAAATGTACTGTTAGTGCTGGGCGATAAAACGATCTTGATATTTTATCGAGAGAAATGCGATGACGATAACGATGATAAACTAAGCTATAAAATTCGATCACACTTGTTTGTCCACTATGCGACAGCACGTTGAGATAGACAGTATCTTTGGCCAATCACGTAGCTTGGCATAACGCCAGCACAACAGCCAGTCGCGCCCAGTGATGCAACTTTGCCCATGACACACGAAAAAGCCGCGTGGTAAAAATTAGTGGTCGCGTGCCAAGATATACTTAACGTTCAGAGCGCTTATGCGCGCGCATCATGGCTGGCATTGCAAGCGTTCTCAGCGTTCTCTTGACGCATCCGCTGAGCGTGTCGTCATAAATTTATGAGAGTTGCAGTACCTCTTGGAAAATTGGGGCGGCTGTATGTTAAAGTTTTGCCACGTGACGTCAGCACCATTGTTTAAAAAAAAAAAATCCCAATGCAAATAATTTTTTATCTTCGTCATTTCACAGCTATCGACGTAGCGCTCGTAGACGCTTGGTGCGGTCGCGGCTACGTTTGCATTTACAGTAGCCTACGCTGCATTCACAGCCACACGGATAGCCTACCTGTCTAAATGTTTTCTCGCGCTGCCGCTTTCTACTTCTTCCTCTTCTTCCGTCACTTAACGGCAGACCGGACGCTTTTATGGTGTACACTGCCACCTGTTGGAGTCCTCAAGATTAAGCGCAAGCGCACCCGTCACGTAGCGTTGAGTATGTCGCGGCCCTTAGAAAAGATGCCGTATAAGAATCCAAAAAAACTAAACATAAAAAATAACACAATATGACAATATATTGTGATAATTATCGAAATCGATCAATACGACAAAAAATATGGAGATAATGTTTTTGTTCATATCGCCCAGCTCTGTGTACTATATTGTGATATATATCGTTATTGGGATACGAAATGACATGAGATTTTGGTCGCATCGCATCAAGCTTTACGTTCTACATGAACATTACACCCGCTTTATCTGTACGTTGTTGGTTATCTCTGGAAAGAACCACAATATGTTGCCGTTTACATTTTGCGTAACGTTTTATTTCATATTAGCACATTAGCTTTTAAACATACGCATGGAAACAGTGTTTTAATTTGAAGTAAATGAAAGAAGTATGTACATCTTTTGGGAAGTGAGCGCGCGCGCGTGTGTTTCAGAGAGAGAGAGAGTGGAGTGTGAACACACACACGTAGTTATTTTAGTAATATCCCTAAAATAACTACTTTCTTGTCTTTCTGTCTCTCTGAACAACCTCCAGCTCTCCCCAAACTTCCCCCCATCACTCACACTTACACACAACTCTGAAGGCTGGACTAAGAATAGACTGACTGACCTCTCTAGCATTTAAACACTGTGTGTGTGTGTGTGTGTGTGTGGAGGATAGAAAAAGAAAGAGCTTGTAGGACGTACGATGCTGGCTGACATTTCTTTTTTTCTCGGACGCTGTTGCTCTCATGTTACACTGGAGCCCAGACAGCTGATGGAGAATCAACCTTCACACACACACACACACTACAAACAACCTTCTCCAAACAAACTTTACCTCTATAGCAACTAATTTATTTAATTGTTTATAATCAATTATTAAAATACACTTTAATTTTGTTCTTTTTTTAAATGACAATTGAGCAAATCATTTTCTACTGTGATATTATTTTGTGCAAATAAGTTATTTGTCTTGTGGGAGCATGATAATTATCTGACAATCAAAAATGCTAATCCTTTTAATTTATTCAAGTTTTGCGATTATGGAATACTTTTCCTGTATAAAACTATATAAATATATGCACACATACTGTATACTTTCCTACGCGATCCACCAGTGTTGAGCAACCCACTATAAAAGTAACGCACTTAGAATTACGCATTACATTTTGTTGTAACGCAGTAATGTAAGGCATTATTAATACATTTTCAGTAATATTACACTCGGTACGTTTTTCTGTAACGCACATTACAATACACTTTCAACCCGAAATTTTATTTTCTTTTTATAAAATAAAAATCACCAACGCTGCAAAAAAGTGGAAGTGTGAGTGGAAGAGCTGTTTCCTACACACTTCACAGCTACAGTCGTTATGCGGCAACCAACATCGCCCTCCACTGGATGTAGAATGAACTGCAGTAAACCACGTTTTAGCCGTTTAAAATGCCGAGTCCTACTTCCACACTCATTTTAGCGAAAGTAATTCAAAAGTAACGCAGGAGTCGTGTGACGTTTCACTTCACAGACCGTGATATTGTATTGGGACCAGTCTCCACCAATTAATCAATCAATTAAAATAATTGACCAACTAACCTTACTACGTGTGTAATGTGCTCGGTGTGTGTGTGTGTGTGTGTGTGTGTCTGTCAGCGCGCTGTGGCGTGATGTCTCCCTCTCGGGGACGGTGTGTATTGTCACATGGGCGGCGCCGGGCTGCTGAACTAAGAGGAATTTGAAATCGAATCTCCACTTTGAACTTTACCTAAAGTCACTTTGACGATGAACTTTAACCCAACTGAGATTTACAAAGACTCCACACGTTAAATTATGAAGCCAAATGTTGCTTAGCGTATGTGCCCCACTCTTAACAAGCAAAAATAAATGGCTCATTTTTGGTGAAAGAGCATAAAGGCATGTGGTCGTGTTCATGTTATATAGTGTCGTGCTGCTTTTCTGGACGTTGCTCCTGCAGTATTTGAGTTTGCCAAATATAAGAGCGGGGGTGAAGGCTGAGCTGGAGTATGAGACCAAACATATAATCTGCCTCTCTCTCGCTCTCTCTCTTCCCTACATGACTTGTCTGTGTGCCTCAAAGCTCTAGTTTCACAGTAAACGGTGCAGAGCGGATATTTAACGCATCGCTCCAATGTTTACTGAATAACGAGTTCAGCTAATGACTAAAACACACACACACACACTCTGCCTGCTCAACTCCATTTTGAAAGCGTTTAGTCTGGGGTAATGTCAAGAGAAACGGCTTGTGTGTGGTTTGGATTCTGTGACATCTTTAAGTACTTAGAGTAAAACAGTAGATATTTTACTTAAGTGGCTTTAAGTGCTAACTCTTAAGTTAGGGCTGGGAAATTAACTGAAATCGACATTCTCTGTTAGCCCATAACGGCTAGAATTTGCTTAACCCTTTTCCCAGTGTGCTCATGTACTGTCTCTTAAGGGTGCTTTCACACCTTAGTGCGCTTGCTCTGGTCCGATTCACTTGATAATTTTGTAAACTTGTAGCATTTTCTCCTCGGTTCGGTTTGTTTTCACACGGGAAAAAATCCCAACGTACCAAAATGTCACTTTAAATCACGCGAGAACGTCCTCTCCGCTCATTGGTCAGATGTGTTTGCCGCGTGAACAAAAATGTAAATACAGGAAGAAGATTCTGTGTTGACTGTTTCAAGATGGAGAACCTACGTGGACTGGTTGTCGCCCTGGTGATTACTTTCTACATCTGGTGCGTTCACCACTTCGGACGAATTATTGCGTTTGAAAACCAAGCGCGGTTACGGCTGGAAAACAGCGTACTAATGCGGGAGGTGAGACCGCACCACAGTTCGCTAACTGATTCGGATCGAGACCACCTCTTTTTGGGGGTCTCGGTGCGGTTGTTTTGGTCCGCACCCGAGTGCGATTACCGTGTTGACACCAGACCAAACGAACCGCACCAAGAAGGGAAACAAACTCGAGTTCGATTGAGGACTAAAGCCTGTAGGTGTGAAAGCACCCTTAAAACATACTAGGGCTGGGTATCGTGGCTGATTTCCTGAATCGATTCGTTTCCAATTCACAAGGTCATGATCCGATTCAATTCTTGATTCGATTCGATATCGATTTATTTAGAGATTTCTTTGTGTCAATAAAAATAACTTGTTTTAAAACCAAAGTGTTGCCAAACATCGGCCTTTAGGCCAGACGGTGATTTGAGCGGAGCAGCTTCAGCCATGGCTCTATTTGGTTTGGGTTTTGCCGGTCTCACGTTTTTATAGCTCTCCTTGCGCGGTCGTGAGAAGTAGTGCATAGCCGCAGGAAAAGATCGATCCGCGAATTTTTTCATCGATATCGTATTTTTCGAACGAGAATCGATATTGATCGGTGAATCGATTTTTTTTTATTTTATTTTATTTATTTTTTTTTTGGACCCAGCCCTAAAACATACCACCACGTGTTTTGTCACGTCCAATCTCCCACTAGATCTGTGTGTGTTTCTTTCATATATAGTTGAATATATTTGCAGGACAAAGTCAAAACAAGACAATAATTCATTAATCTTAGTTGTCAAATGTTCAATTAATCGGGATATTTGACTTGAGTCTGCTGAGATATGTTTTAAATTTGATTAAGTTCAGGAGACGATATTTAATATCATAGATGTGTTGTTACACCCCAACTTGGTACATGCATTGTTATTGAAAGTAAGTGAGTATTTGTCATTGTGAACACACCACAGCACACAGTGCACCACAACCAAATGTGACCTCTGCATTTAACCCATCCATGAAGGAGCAGTGGGCAGCTAACAAGCGCCCGGGGACGGTACCTTGCTCATGAGTACCTCAGTGGTAACTTTACCAGCCTTGGATTTCGAACCTGCAACCTTCTGTTCACGGGGCCAACACCCTACCGTTACGCCACCAACTGCCCAACTATTAGGGTATTTAGTGCTGTAAAATGAGCTCACACGTGTGTCGTGATATTTGCTCTACAGGTGTCGGAAAACGTGTAACGACTTCGGAAAGAACGTCACCTATCTGAAGCGTTTAATACTTTCTCTCCTTCTTGCCCTCTTCGCTGCCTCAGATCCAGCCGTACGAGCGAATTCAGATGCATGCCTTGCCCACGGGTGTAGCTATGGGTCTGAATAAGCTGGCCGTGGTGAAACTCAACGGCGGCCTGGGCACCAGCATGGGCTGCAAGGGGCCCAAGAGTCTGATCAGCGTCCGAAACGAGAACACCTTCCTGGATCTCACCGTCCAGCAGATTGAGGTGACACTGTCCACGTCGACCATACAATATGCACATGACATTTACAGTGTCAATGCGCTGTAGTCCAATGTACTAACTTGCTACTATTTACATTTTTCACATTGTCCCAAGTTTCTGTGTTTAGAATATGTTTGTTTGTTTGTCGCAGCATCTCAATAAGACGTATAACGCGGACGTGCCGCTGGTGCTGATGAACAGCTTTAATACAGATGAAGACACCAAGAAGATCCTGCAGAAATACGCACACCACCGTGTCAAAATACACACCTTCAACCAGAGCAGGTGCTTGAACAAGTGCAATTAAGCAGGACGTTCCCCGTTTTGGCCAGAAGGGGGCGCCACAATTAAGCAGGTCATTCCCTGTTTTGTCCAGAAGGGGGCGCCACAATTAAGCAGGACGTTCCCCATTTTGTCCAGAAGGGGGTGCCACAATTAAGCAGGACTTTCCCCGTTTTGTCCAGAAGGGGGCGCCACAATTAAGCAGGTCACTCCCCATTTTGGCCAGAAGGGGGCGCCACAATTAAGCAGGACTTTCCCCGTTTTGTCCAGAAGGGGGCGCCACAATTAAGCAGGTCACTTCCCGTTTAAGTCCAGAGTTTTCCCTCAAACTCTCGTCCCCACAGATATCCGCGGATAAACAAAGAGTCGTTGCTGCCGGTGGCCACCAGCTTGGGTCTGACGGGGGAGAACTCGGAGGCCTGGTATCCCCCCGGCCACGGGGACATCTACGCCAGCTTCTACAACTCGGGCCTGCTGGATCGGCTGATCGCCGAGGGCAAAGAGTACATCTTCGTGTCCAACATCGACAACCTGGGAGCCACGGTCGACCTGCACATCCTCAACCACCTGATGAGCCGGCCGGCCGACAAGCGCTGCGAGTTCGTCATGGAGGTCACGGACAAAACCCGCGCCGACGTCAAGGTGGGTCATGCTCACAGTCCTGCGTGGATTTTCCGTAATTTGTGTTTCATTTCCAGTGCTGGAGTGTGTGTGTCTTTGGTGTGTGTTAGGGTGGGACCCTGATTCAGTATGAGAACAAGTTGAGGCTGCTGGAGATTGCCCAGGTGCCCAAAGCTCATGTTGATGAATTCAAGTCCGTCACCAAGTTCAAGATCTTCAACACCAACAACCTGTGGATCAGCCTCCCGGCCATCAAGAGACTGCACGAGCAGAACGCCATGGACATGGAGATCATCGTCAACCCCAAGGTGCGGAGAAAGCGCACGATTAACTAGGGCCCGATTATTGCATGTTATTTCGACGGCAGACCTAGCGTTATGCTGCCGTACTATAACACATTTTGTTGCCGTTTGCCTCCGCAAGACGCTGGACGGAGGTCTGAACGTGATCCAGCTGGAGACGGCGGTGGGCGCCGCCATTAAGAGCTTCGACAACGCGCTGGGCATCAACGTGCCGCGCAGCCGCTTCCTGCCCGTCAAGACCACGTCCGACCTGCTGCTGGTCATGTCCAACCTGTACAGCCTGGACGCCGGCTCCCTCACCATGAGCCCCGAACGCCAGTTTCCCACAACCCCCCACGTCAAGCTGGGCAGCTCCTTCACCAAGGTAACCACCACGCTTACATTCACGGCATTCAGCGGACGCTCTTATCGACGCTTTGTTGTCCAGTCAAAAAACCACCTGCTAAGTTACACACTTTTCAGGAATGTAAAAATATGAAATCAAATATGCAGTTTAAAATAAAGCCGCACAAAAGCTTTTTTTAAGGATTTAAAGCTTGACCAAGAGACGCTCCACGTCCTTCACTGGCCTTTACTCTGCTGACCTTAAACTTGCCTGTTTGGCTTTGTACACATTGCCTCATTAGTGCACACAGGGTTGCCAAACGTGTGTGTTTAAACAAGACTGACATTTACGTAATATATTAACCTCGCGACTTACTGACCCTTACCCTGACGAGTTTACGTATCGCGCACGTCCGCCCGTGATCGTGAGCTGATCATGTTTTCATAGTAGCTTTTCCTGCTTTTACGGCAAACCTGCATCTTTACAGTAGTCACTTGTCTGCACTGTAACTTGAATTTAAAAAATAAATACAATTAAGCACCTCATTTTAAGGTGCCTTTTTCATTGTATATTTAGATGCAAATGTTATTTTACATGAACTGAGAACATTTTATTGTTACTGTTTATTACTACATTGCTTTCAGGACTATTTCATTCAGTAAACATCATGCTGTTGAATATTTATTCGATAGTCAGTCGTTGACTAAAACAGACGTTCATACAAAGATGTGACACTGAATGATGATGCATGTTAGAGACGATGATGATGATGATGTTCCGGACCTCTCTGAAGTCTAGCGTGTGTGTTCATCTTCATCATCTCTCTCTCTCTCTCCGCTGTATTATGTGCTGTAGGTGCAGGATTACTTGCGGAGGTTTGAGAGTATTCCAGACATGCTGGAACTTGATCACCTGACCGTCTCTGGTGATGTGACATTTGGCAAACAAGTTACTGTGAAGGTAAGCTGTGTGTGTGTGTGTGTGTGTTTCCCAATTCCAAGCTTCACATAGCTACGGCGTTTTTCCAAAAATGACCTGATCCAACTGTTGACCAGTGTAGAATTTGATATGCCGTCGCAGAAAATATCAAACTGACTCACAGTAATCATTTATTGTGAACACAGCACACAGTTGCACCAGGTGATCAAATGTGACCTCTGCGTTTGACTCATCTGTGAAGGAGCAGTGGCCAGCTTTTTTTTTTTTGGGCAGTGCTTGGGGGATGGTCCCTCGCTTATCGGTACCTTTACCAGTCCAGAACTTAAACGGGCAACCTTCTGATGACGGGGTCATCGCTGCTGAGGCTCCACTGCCGTCTCTTTCTCTCTGTGCCGTTTGCTGTCGACTCGCTGCTCCGTTTAACGTCCACAACAGTCTCTGATTGGCTTTATGTCACACAAGTATTCAGTTTCGAACATCTGTTATCGGCCCTGTTAACTAGCCGTTATCGTTATCGACTGACCTCTAGTGTGGATTGCTGTATCGTTACCCCGCAATTTTTACAGCGCGTCTCCTTCGTCCCGCAGGGCACGGTGATCATCATTGCTAACCACGGGGACCGCATTGATATCCCGGCCGGAGCGATGCTGGAGAACAAGATAGTCTCTGGAAACCTGCGCATCCTGGACCACTGAAGCCTTTGCCACGAACCAAGTAAACACCAGCACACAGCTTTTACTGCCTGCCAACCAGACTCTGGACTGTTACAAACTCGACAACACGCACACACAGTGTGTACATCTTTGTTCCTTCCTCCCTCCCTGCTTGTGTGTGTTTGAGTGTGTTTCCTCCTTTTCACGTCACTGGTTGCGGATATCAAATGTGACGTGAGCATTTCAGATAAAATCACGACTGACACTCAATTTTCACCTTTACGCTCTGATCCAGGGTCAGGTCTGGTCTTTACCTCAGTGTCAGAGGTAAAGGAATGTAGCAGGGAATGCTGATTTCAGGTCAGCGGTTACACGATCACGTCATGCTGTGTGTGGGTTGGTGTGTGGAAGTCTGTTTTTGCTCTGAGACAAATTAAAAGTGCAATATGTAGTGACACCAACGTGGTGGTGGTGATTGTTTTCTAGAAAAGATTTTGGCTTAATTTGTGAACATTTAATAGAATCAATCGAATTGAATCACGGTCCTTTCTCTGTCTATTCAGAATCGATTCATAACACTAAACGACATTTGATTCAGCGTGATTTTGGTTGTTGCTCTGCCACAGTCAAATGGGAAAAGTAACTCGAAACGGTAACAACTTCATGGAAACAAATTCATCAATGTGTTCATTTGTGAATCGTTGATGAATCGGTTTGGAATTGAATCGTGAGCCCAAGAATCGGAATCAAATCCAATCGTGAGATTCACACATTTAATCATCAACATGGTGTTGTGGACGTGTACTGAAACTCCTGATCGCTGACTCCAGATTTACCGTGTTTCCCCACAGAGACGCAGAAATCGACACGTCACATTTAACAGCTTCAGATTTAAAGGAGGAATTAATCACCTACGACACCAGGTATTTAAGGCACAACTGCAGGTGATTTTCACACTGGGCTTCATTCACCAACACTCGTGTTTTCTTCAGCGTGTTCTTAAGAAAGTTTAAAGAGTGAAAGTTTAAACTGTAGAATTGAAGAAAACCAATAAGCCGATGTTTTACCCAACAAATCTTAAATAAGAGCGCACTGGTGAACGTCAGAATCTCTGAAACCTGCGTAAGTGGATTTTAAGAACTCATTTCTTCTTAAGAACAGCTGGTGAATGAGGCCCAATGTCTTCTAGTAGCTGCTGAGTTTATCTGTTTGAACGTTTTTGAAACAGACGCCACGAATAACCCACATTTAAAACCTGCCGGACAAAGTTCAGTTTAATAATTTATACAATTACAGTTACATTTTCAGAGTTTTCAGTGATGCAACTCGGGTTTTTGAGCCAGTTCATAGAAACGAAAACGCGAAGACGCCAGATTAAATTAAAACTCTACGTTTAGCCTAAGGCTGCATTTTAAAACAGAACCTCCAGGATTTTGCGACGTCGCGACTGAAACTCTTAAAGCAAATTCAGCCGATACCCGTAAATGTATCGCGACCTTGCAATTTTGACTAATTACCTCAACTTTGCTGGGTTTTTTTTTTTGACCAATCGTTATCATTTCCCGCAAAACGCTGAGCCACACGTCTGCGAACTCGCGTCCTCGTTACGCTTGAAAGACGCAGGAAGTGTGTGATAAGAACGCCTCAGATTTGCATTCAAAAACAACTAAATGGTTAAAAGTTAACACAAATACTAGTGGTTTTGTCGGAGACTGGAGCCTACCCCGGGAACTACGCAGGGCGCAGAGTGGTTTTGTTCCCTTCATTTGAACTAATTGTTAACAAATAATTCTAAAGGGGAGAAAAAAAATCGCAACTTCTTTCCGCAACTTTGACCTGCTCCCGCAACAAAACACAGCAAGTTGCAACACGTTTTTTAAGCCGCAAGAAAGTGGCCACGAAATCCTGGAGAGACTGAGAAACAGAAAAATCCAACCGGTTAAACTTATAGGGACAATTTCCCAGCTGTGGATTAAGCCTAGTCCTAGACTAACTTTGAGTTTGAATGGTAAATCTCCATCAGTATTACAAGACTAGGCTTAATCCACCAGTGCAGCAAGTTCACGTGATGCGTTAACAAGTAAAACTAAACTGGATGTACTAATTATTTCAAATGTACCATTTTCAGTCTAGTTTCAGCTTTGTATTGCTCTCTGTAAGAATTCTACCTGAGCTGATTTATATGTAAAATATCTGTACGTTCCTGGAGAGCACCACGGTATTTTGCATTTTCAATTTTGCACATTTTAATATTCAACGCAGTGTGTAAAATTGAAATACTGATTCACATAAACATATAAAATTAATTTATTTCTGTTTTTAAATATATATCGTGGCTCTTTTCAAACATATATGCTGTATATAGTTGAACGTAGTCGTGAAAACTCTAAAGCTAGCTGTAATTGCATAACTTGCGTTAATATGACTTACTGCTAATCACTTGTACAGGGTTCCAGCGTTTTCCCCCCGACGGCCTCAACACGGCAACTGAATTGAAGCAAACAGCCTTTATTCACGCGTCACTTCCGATTCGTCTCAATTCCACTTGTGCGCGTCGTAAAACAAGCTCAAAAAAAAATCACACAGGATCCCACCGCGTCCTCTAAGTGCCACAAAAACGTTTGGAGGTGTATAAAGAGTCCCGTTTGATTTGTGCTCGAACCGATAACTCCTCCACACAGGTTCCTCGTCCTCCAGAAGAGCAGTGTTCGCTGTGGAAGCGTTTAGTCTCTTTCAGATGGAGCGAAACGCTGCCGGATGAGGAGCGAGCGAGTGTGTGAGTGAGTGTGCGTGTGTCATACAGCCGTCGTGTCTCCGTACTCTCTGTTCCAGCGCTCGTATTGATCCAGCGTTTGGGGGCTCACGCTCTTCTTTATCTTCTTCAGTGACTCCTCGAAATCCGAGAACTGGATGTTCCTCACCTGAGAGAGGAACAACGTTTGACATTGTGACGTCCGACTCGTTCAGCATTTATAAGCCTAACGTAGGGCTGTGCGACACCACGAAAGTAAAACGTCTTATCGTTTCATAGTCCCGCTCTAGGGTTGATCTGGTGGCGTGGCAAAACATAGTGACGAGTTGACGACGTGTCGTGAAGCACGTTTTGCCACCACTCGATGCCGCTCTTGACTAAGGAAAAGGCTTGAGGTGTTGCACGTTGACAAATTGTGCCATTTTTCTAAAGTCAAGAGGGCGATCTGAAGGGGCTGATGAATGCGTGGAGGTTGGTACAGACAGCACTGGTGTTATATTTGTGCCGCAGTGGAATTTACGCCAGCAAAATCTGGTGTGGGCGCTGTGTACATGCGCACTCTTAAACACTCAGGCCACTCAGGAACGCCGACGGTGCCACAATTCACCTTAAAGGCACCTTACTAGAGTTCCGTGTTTTAAACCCATTCACAGAATAAAAAGCGGATTATTACAGCGAGCCAAAAAATAGTTTGAAATTAATAAGGCGGTGTAAAAAAGCAGGTTTTAAACTGAACTCTGTAAAAATATGGGTGAACCGTGCCACCGTTGGCGTTCCATATGTGCCTCTCCACGGCAAAAGCAGTCGCTTGTCGCAAATTCTCAAAATTGAGTTACGATGTTTTCATGAAAGGGCATAAATCAAGCTTCAAAACGATCCCTATATGGAATGAATGGGACGACATATGACTGAGATATCAACATTCAAAGGAGTCGGGTTTCTCCTGTCACGCCAAGTGAGAAACGAGAAATCTGCCTTTGTAGCACTCACAGACGCTTGGTGCGGTCGCGGCTACGTTTGCATTTACGCTAGCCTACGCTGCATTCACAGCCACACGGATAGCCTACCTGCGTTAGGTTAACTGAACTCGGGAGACGGAGATGGATTCCGGAGAAATATCTTCACACCAGTCAACCAGTGGATTTAGCGTAAATATTGGAGTAGAGCGGTCAAAACAGAAACTTTTAACATTCTGCTGGAATTGAATTCCTCACCTCAAGAAAGTCACGTTTTTAGGATGGAAAGGGGAAGTTTTTCAGCCAAATCGATTCACAACAGTACAGTATAGACCTTCCACTGTTTCAAAACACTACAAACAAAAAATCCACAATTTTACCCCACGCAACAAACACTCGTTTTTTTCTCGGAAAAACAAGCCACTGGTTTTGCCGTGGAGGGTCACATATGAGCACGGAGGCAGAGTTGAGCGCACACAGACAAAAAGTTTCACTGAATTTACAGAAACTCCACGTCGCTATATCTCGTTGTCGGGACGAGACCGGTCATATTGCGCAGCCCTCTTACTTGGTAGCATTTGCACCTGCTTAACGGAAGCCTTCAAACGCTGAAGTGAACACGTACCTCATTTGCTGCCATGTTCCGCACCTGCTCCGGACGCAGCTCTGGTGATGAACAGAATGTCATTTAAAAAAAAAAAGCTGCTCTAGAAACGAGGTCTTTTAGAATTATTTAATTTTTTACTGCAGAATTTAACTGATCCGTCGTCTCACCTCGTATGGGTCCAAGTGCTGCATCTTTTGCCAACGCCGTCAAATCACTGCCCGAGTAACCTTCGGTCATACTACACACACACACACATTTAATTCTGAACTACATGGTAAGCTCCAGGATTAAGCGTGTCATAACTGAGGAGTGTGTGTGTGTGTGTGAGGTCATGTATTCAGGGGTTTGAGGTGTAGCGGTAGTATTTATTTACCCCTAGTCATTACGGGAGTGTGTGTGTGTGTGTGTGTGTGTGTGTACACTGACCTGGCTAGTTTAGTCAGCTCCTTCTGCGTGAGTGGGTTGCCATGTTTACCCAACAGATTCTTCAGCAGCTTCAGCCGAGTCTGAAACACACACACGCAGCAGACGCTCATCAGACGCTTCGACGTGTTAGTCCGGGATTTGGGTTTCAATTTCGACAGCGTTCTAAAAGGCAGACCGTAACACTGTGAATGAATGCGTTACCGCACAACGCACCGAAGTTGAGGGCAGCGTGACGTAAATCCGCTTAGCAAAGCGTCTGTAAAGAGAGAAGAGAGAGAATTATCGGCCCCGTTACTGGTATCAGTAAAAAACGATATCAGCCGACCTGTCACATACACATAGGAGTATATATTATAAAACGCGTTAACGTTTCGAAAGTTTAGTGATATTTTTGGGGTTATTTTTTTCGATATTTAGGCATGGTCTTGAATTTGTGAAAGTGTGACGTTTAAAAATGAAAAGGTCAACTTTGTAAACGTATTTTCACCCGCACTCGTCGTCAGTTTACAGTTACAGCATCTTATCCAGAGCGACGTACATTTCCTAATATCAGGCACAGCTCCCCTGAGAGCAACTTGGGGTTAAGGGTCTTGCTCAGGGACTCAGTGTTGGTACCGCCAGAGGTCGGATTCGAACGCCACAACCTCTTGGTCCCAAGGCGAGTGCCACCAACGCCCAGTTTCAGATCACGGCAGTGTTAGGAACACAGCTAAACAACTTCAGGACGGTTATAAACCGGTAAACGTCACTCAACCTTCAGTGTCTCGTCACACCTCCAGTCTGAGCAACATATCACGGCTGAACATTTCACTAGGGCTGCAACAAATGACTATTTTTGTAATCGAGTAATCTATCAATTATTTTATCGATTAATCGAGTAATCGGATTAAAAAAAATTAAATAAAAAAGACAATACGTTTGTTATTAGGCTTATTGTAGTGTGAGTAGAAGTTAGTCATATTCGCTTTATGTTGTTGTATTCAACTGAAAATGAAGAAACATGAAGTTCAAGGGTCATTTTGAACCAATTTGGCCAATAAAATTAGCTGCTTTTGGCCTTTCTGGAAGAGAACTGCATTTCCCACAGTCCCCTGCGCACGTCACAATAAAGCGTTCAGCGCGTTCCGGAACGAACTATGAAAAGAAAAAAAAAAGAAAAAAAATTGATGGGAAAATCTCAATAAATGGTTGTATTGTGAGTGGAACGCTGGTTGTTGTGGTTATTTATCAGCTAAATTACGCGTTTTGTCCGTAATAAAGGGGACGTTTTGACGGAAACGGAGCGTTTTAGCGAGTAATGGCGGCAAACAGTGTAAGCGCAGTTAACATCGCAGAAAAATGTCATTTATGTGTTTTTATGCATTTACTTGCTTTTTGAAACGGAATATCTCACAACACGCTCAAGGTACAGAGGGATCTATTCTCGCTTTGATCGCCATTTACTGAAAATATTGTAAAGGCCATTAATAAGCCGCCCGTAGAAAACACAAGCGAAGATGCTGTAGCGATTTAAATGACTTAAACGTAAGCTTCGATTCTAGAAAATTGACTCGACCATTTTTGTGTAATCTAATTATTCGAAAGTTTATTCTAATAATCGCTTTCAGGCCCCTACATTTCACCTCAACACCCTGCTGTACACCACACGCCCTGATCCGGGCCAGACTTTCCTCGATAATACGTAGAAGTGCAGACTAACCTGAGCACCGCCTCGTCTAGCTCCTGGGGACGGTTAGTGGCTCCCATCACCAGCACTCTGTCATCTAGCTCTGACTGCACCTACACACACACACACACACACACACACAGGATCAACAGGCTTTTCCTCCAAGAAATACTGTGCTGAAGAAGGCATAAAATCGGGGAACGTACAAAATTAACTCTCTATCGTGTCACATTTGTGCTCGTGTTGCATATTCGGGCGTATCGCATCTAGGCTGCCATAGTCACTGCTAGTGATGTAGACACAGAGAACACTGTGCCATTATGTTTGTGTCTGAATTCGAGCGCAAGAGGAAAAAACCTGGTGGCGCCTCAGTTCTGTTTGATTCAAGACCTCGCAAGCTCAGACCCACGGAACGCCTTTAAAAGGTGCCACAGTTCTCCTTAAATGCACCTCACCACTGCAGAGCGCCGTAAAAAAAAAGCGGCGCCTTTAACAGATATTTGTACAGGTGTAAAAGGCGTCACTAGAGCGGTAAAAGATACGCTTTCAACGGCGTAAAAAAGTACATTAGAGCACGGCAAACACAGCGTTTTACTGTCAAAATTGTAGACGGATTGTGGCACCTTTGGCGTTCCATATGAGCACGCAGTGTTGTGAGGGTGCGTACAGGCAGAGTTGAGTACCAACGAACACAAAAGTTCAACTGAATTTTACAGCAAAGGTAATATATCGATATTACAGTGGCAATTTTGGCTTACGAGCCGCCCCAGCTAACGGAGCCGAGATACGGTATGCCTTATGCCGCTTTTTTTTTGGCTTTTGAGTTGAGAGCTGTAAATTTGGGTGACGGAAATGGGTTACGGCGACGGGCGTTGTTTAATGACACTCGCCTAACTCCATGTCAGAAACGTATGAAAGGAGGACGTAAACAGACCACGCTGGACAGGTTTTATCCAAAAACCCCTGCAGACAAAAGGGAGGACAGCGTGGCTGAGTTATTCAGTTCCTTTCTCCTCCACCTTCATCAGCATCTTCAAGTCGTCTGATCTCCAAGGCAAACGCTGCACATTATACTTAATAAAACCCGTTTATTGCAGTATATTCTGTTGTATTGTGTTTTTATACAATATCCCTTATTTATAAGCACATATGTGACTCTGCACGGTAAACCAGTCTCTTGTCGCAACGGAGGTTTTCGAGAAAAACGAGCGTTTATGTTGCGTGGGGTAAAATTGTTGATTTTTGTTTTTTGAAACAGTGGAAGGTCTATATCGACTGTTGTGAATCCCAATTTGGCTGAAAAACTCCTTTCCATCCTAAAAACGCGGATTTCTTTGAGGTGAGGAATCAATTCCAGCAGAATGTTGCGTTTCGTTTTTGACCGCTTACTTCAATATTTACTAAATCCACTCGCTGGATCAGCGGAAGATATTTCTCCCGAATCCATCTCCGCCTCCCGAGTTCAGTTAACCTAACGAGAAGCACTGTGGCTGTGAATAATGCATGTGAGGTTAGCGAAATGCAAACGCAGCTGCCACCGGCATTCGCGCTCAGAGTGCTACGGCGAGTATCAATTTCAAAGGCAGATTTCCTCGCTTTCACTTGGCGTGACAGGAGAAAAACCTCGACTTTTGAATGTTGATATCTCAGTCATATGTCGTCCGATTTATTCTATATAGGTATCGTTTTGAAGCTTGATTTATGCTCTTTCATGAAAACATAACTCAATTTGGAAAATTTAGAAGCGACTGGTTTTGCCGTGGAGGGTCACATTTTTCTTATTTAAAAACATGTAACAAAAATATGCGGTGTGTTTTTGGGGGGTCCGGAAAGGATTAATGGCATTTCAGTTCATTTCAATGGTGAAAACTGATTTGACGCATTTGTGCAAGTTGAGTTGATGAGTCTGGCCACGAACCAAACTGAAGTCAAGGCACCACTGCTGTTAACCCTTATCTGATATTAGATTTGCCGATCGTACAGCTGTGTGTTTAATTAATGTTAGCTGGTGTCAGGAAGATGAGAAAATGACAGTTCTCGGTGAACGCCGCCCCCTACTGGTGCAAACGGGGAACAGCAATTTCTGGACCTGAAGCTGCGGGAAAAAAAAAAAGAATTGGCTACCTAACGAGCCGAAAACGTTTAACGTTCCACGAGAGACACTCCACAAGTGACAAACTGACCTTGAGCAAAGCTCTGACCAGCTTACTGCAACCTCTTCCTAACTGTGTGTGTGTGTGTGTGTGTTGTTACTTCCATCAAACCTCGGCTATGAACTCCGTCAGTCTTCTGTTGGCGCTATGCTCCTCCTCTCTCTCTTTACACAGCAGGCTGTCTATCTCATCTACACACACACACACACAATAATATTAATATCAGTTTTTATGAAGCTTGCACCTGTTTTAGTAAAATAACGCTCTGTGCATCTCTGTCTTACCGATGAAGATGATCGAGGGCTGCAGCTCCCAGGCCACGGCAAACAGAGCTCGGACGAGCTTCTCACCTTCACCGACTCCACACACACACACACACACGCCTGACAAGGGTTCCTAAATTCCACTAATCTACACATCGTTCAGTGATGAACAAGTCCATAACATCAGTTAAGATGATCACGCTTACTATAGCTCTTTTCATCGTAGACGCTGCTCACATCAATCATCAATCAAGCCCTGCACTCAAACCCAATCAAACCGCTCGACGGCAGACTTTGTGATTTGGGCAGAAAACGAACAATGTTATCGTACATTTCGGAGTAATCAAACGGAGGTGAAATGTGTGATTTACTTCATGTAGTGGAACGTGAGGGTAAAGAAAGAAGCGAAACTGAGAAACAGGACGGAGGTAAATCCCACGCTCAGTGTGAACACAGTGCAATCGCAACAAAACGCGTGATCTCCACGCTCGACCCGTCCGCCAAGGAGCAGTGGGCAGTGGGGTTTTTTTTTTTTTGGACAGCGCTTGGGAACGGTACCAGGGCTGATCACTCACATATTTAGAGGTCAGACTGGCAGCACTGATGTTGGTAGTGGCGCGGATTCCACGGCAACCGCTTTGGCCTACAACAAAACACACACACACACACCAAGTTGTAGTCGCATTTTCTAATCAATCGCAGCTTAGAATAGAGACTACGCGGACGCTGTACTCCGACACTGGTCATTGGCAAGCGTTTCTGACGACGGGCGCTGCATTCAGCATGGTTTTTGCTGCTGCCGGGGAATCAACAGCAGCAGGCGTTCTTCGCCGGGCGCCCCCAAACCTGTAAACAACTAGGACGGCAAACAATAACCGTAAAAACCATGGACACAAAAATCAGTCTGTTCTTTCACATTCCAAATTAAAACCCCGCAAAAAAGGTCGATATTCATTTCCAAAAGCCTGATTTCCACCCCTTGCTTAAATAAAAAAAAAAATGGAAGTGTGTAGAAAAATTATTCAGAGATGACGAACCTGGATGTCTCACGGTGACATGTCAGCGTCAGCTTTTCCAAACATGCTCAGAAATGTCAGTGGAAGATCGACGAGAACTATCCCTGCAAAATGACGCGAACTGGAAACGTCAACTCTCTCTAAAATGATTCAAAACCATTTCTTATTTTAAGCACAAAAGTTTTGGAAACAAATATTGAAAAAACATTTCTTTGGTTTTTGTTTAAATAATGAACGAATGAATGAAAACGTGATTATAATGAAACATGCTGAATTACACCGCGTATAGATTTGTGACGTTGTGTTACTGATTAGGTTGCACCGATCCACCGACACCGGGCTGCTGCTACTTGGAGCGCATTTGATTAACTCCTAACGATAACTTCTGGATTCATATTGAAAAGAAGAAATATTGAAGTTTTAAGATTTTGATTAATTCTGGACTTATTTCTAAGAGGAAACTACATTTTACAAGATGATGACGTAACCGTGAAAGCAATTGCAGGCCTTTTTGGCAACTAGGGCTGCTGAGCTTTAAACTCAATATATAATGCGACCTCCGAACGTAGGAAACGCCTGGCAGAGGGGCTGACTATATCAGCATAAATCCTCATCATTTTTGGTGCAAATACATTAAAAATAACTTTGACATTATCTTTGGATTCCAGCACTAATCATTTTTATTTTGATTACATAATAATGGCAGTATATCCATGTCGAAGTCAGACGTGCCCCTCTGCCAGCTGTGATGTCTGGTTACTGCTTTAAACTCGCGGCCCAGGTTTTTAAAGGATCTTTAACAGTCAGCAACTGGATTGTCCACTGACCGCCGACGCCCAGATTATGCAGAGCCGTAATAGCTGCCACGGTGGGTATTTTGAAGAATCCAAAATGGAAGCATTTTCAGGTTTAAATGTTTAATAAACTGTTTTTGTAATAAAATATATGTTTTTGTGTTGTGCCGCCCCTTATCAGTGCAACATTATCACCACCAGCGATTCATGGCAACGCTTGTCCAAAACCTGGGGCGCTTTCCAAACTTTCGAGGGCAGCGCGGTATCTTCTTATTTCCGGCGACCGATCAAGGGCCGCATTCTTAAACGCCGGGACGCTCCAACTAGAGAAGTGAGTCCACAGCTGCTGAAGAGCTCTTAGCTTTACTGCCTGTTTTCGTCCGTCCCACACTTGCAGAATATTGTACAATTCAAAGGTCTTTATGGAGAACGACTGTTCATATTAACGATAAACACCGTTAACCGTGAACTACGCCGTGTGGAATTACGCATCAAATGTATCGACGAAAGCACTGCACGCGGTTTCATGATGACGATGTGCGACCGATGAGAGGCGGCACTGGTCGCATAGACGGCAACGTAATGCATCTCCTGCAACGCCTGCTTGGACAACTCCTGCCCGGCGATGTCATCAAACCTGACTGCTGAACCGCTGTCACACACACACACACACACACACCCCAACATCATCATCATCATCATCATCACCTGGTATGCCTTTGAGAGGAAATTAACTGAATGCAAACACAAACACATCTATAATCAGACCAAATGAGACTCTCTTCTTTTCTCCATCTTCAATTCAAGTATTCTTCAATCTTCACAATGACGCTCATGAAACCACGCCCAGCATCGCTGACTTCAAGCTATTTACCAGCGCATTTTTAAAATTCTGAGTTCTTCATCCTAACGACAGAATATTCGGAGCCTTATCTGAGCGAATCTCTGTGTTTCATACTATTTAAATTCAGTCAGCCATCGTCATGCTTAATCATTTGATAAAGTGTCGTGGTTGGTGAACGCTGCCAGTCCAATTTTTTAATAAAAGAACAAATCTAGACCCCAGATCAGCGCTTATTCGAAAACGGTGGAGGGAATCGCGAATTCAACACGAAATGGAATCATAAAACGGGAACGTCGTATAATTGGCTGATATCGGCGCGTGGGCGAAGCAAAGCGACGGTTTCTAATCAGTTTTGGCCGCTGCAGCCCCCTGTACGTGTTACCTGTTGAGGCGGGACTCAGCTTTGCACACACACAAACGCACAGACACCGAGGTAGAGCTTCCTATGAACTGCTTTCTGCTTTTTTCCTGAATTCCGTTTCCATTTTTATTCTTCTGAATTTGTGTTTGATAAAATTTATCAGATAGCTGACCGCTGACGTTTCCCCCTCGGTGCCTGTGCGTTTGTGTGTGTGGAAAGCTGAGTCCCGCCTCAACAGGTAACGCGTACAGGGGGCTGCAGCGGCCAAAACTGATTAGAAACCGTCGCTTTGCTTCGCCCACACGCCGATATCAGCCAATGACACGACGTCCCGCGTTTTACAACGGATTCCATTTTACTTGTTGAATTCCGCGATTCCGTCCGCGTTTTCCGCATTGCGCTGATCATAGAGGGGGAAACGTCAGCGGTCAGCTGTGGTGAAGAGGCTGAAACACCGCAGGCCTCAATAAAATGAGGGAATTGGAGTCAGTGCTGAGTTTAGAGCAGAACAACAGCCACATGATTTTTATGAATCGGGAGAACAACTCTTTTGTACGTTCTGCCAGCACACGATGGACTGCACCCGCAAGATCACGCGACGACCACTTACGGTCAAACACTCACATCAGAAACACTTGGTTTTGCAGGAAAAAATACATGTTGTTTGTTGTTTACAGGGAAATGTTTGACCAAAGCAGTAAATGTTCTGCTGAAGCCCAGCACTTTGTTGAAGTTGAATAACAGTCATTTAATGTGAAATTTTTTCTATTGCATTGTTCTTTTTTTCATCCACTCCATAATTAGACACTTTTTAGATGAATAAATATGATCATAACATAAAACACAGAATTCAGAAGAGTAAAAATGGAAAAAACGGAATTCAGGAAAAAATGAAACGGAATTTCATGGAACCTACATATGATGGAGAGAACAAATACAAAGTGTTTGCTGGTACTCAACAACCACAAATATCACACACACGGACACACACCTGTCCACGATCTCGTTGAGGATGAGGTTGGCCAGTTTACTGTCCACATTTTTGAAGTTCTTCATGTCTGTCTTTCTTTGGGGGGTGGATGTAGGTGTGGTGCTGCTTTTACTGTTGCCCCTGGAAACACCCCGACCTGCTGGACCCTGCAACACACACACAGAGTTCGGACTCCACTTTGACTTCACCTCAGGGCTGGGTAATCCATGAAGGCCTCGTCCACACGGACGTTGGAAACGACCGCCCTCTGAACGCCATACGCGTTTTTGCTGCGCTTTGTAGCTGCGTTCGATCGCCGTTTCACTGGCGTCCGCAACCGCGTCGTTTTCCTCGCGCTCGTCGGGATTTTGACGCCAAGAAAACGTCGCGTGCAGCGTTTATTTGACGCCGCCCGAACGCCCGCGTGGACGCTTTGACGTGCTCCAACGAATAAGCAGAAAAACGGTCGGCGCTCACCTGGCGCCGCAAACGCCAGAAAAACGCCCGGTTCAGACGTGCGTGTGAACGAGGCCTAAAAACGGACATTGAGAGCGTCTAATCAAGCTAATCTTCACCATGTCTCTTATTCGGATTATTTTTGCACCTTTTTAATTCGGTTAAACTTTATTTCGAGTTAGTGACGAGCACCTTGTGGTTGGAGTGTGAGGGGCGAGCGCTGGCGGCCGAGGGGGGAGCGATGGTGGGTCTCTGGGGGGCGCTAGAGGCCTGTTTGGGCTTCACCTTGGGCAAAGAGCGATCGGGCTGCGCCACCGAGTCTCTCTTCTTAGGAACGGCACCGCTAACTGCAAAACACACACACACACACACACACAGATCATTTGTGGGAACATGAGCAGATTAAATCTCAAAATATTCTTAAAAGTGACCAATGTTTTGGGATTAAGCTGTGGAAAGATGACCAGATTAAACGGCCAAATGTTTTCAAACGTCCAATATTTCTGGTATTTATTTGCGAGACAGTAACCAGAGTAAATTCACAAATTTTCTTAAAAGGAATCCAATGTTTTTGGGATTTAGTTGCGAGACAATAACAATATTCTTGAAAGTGTCCAGTTTTTTTTGTAGACTCTGTTCTTACCAAGTAACAAACCTCAATTAAAGAAACCACTGTGTTTATGAACATGCCGCGGGTGAAAATTATGACGTAAAACATATTTAACAGATTTTTTTAAAAGTAAAAAATAATGGAAATGATTGTCCCGGGTCATATCACGTCTATGAGAGGTTCTTATCGTGGATTCTGATTAACTGCCCGGCAGCAAGTTGTACACAATAAGAGGTCAACACAAATGCATTAATATTAGGCCTCGTCCACAGGGACGTTGGGAACGACCGCCCTCTGAACGCCCGCTGCGTTTTGTAGCTGCGTTCGATTGGCGTTTGCAACAGCGTCGTTTTCCTCGCGTTCGTCTTGATTTTGACGCCAAGAAAACGTCACATGCAGCGTTTATTTGATGCCACCCCAACGCGCGGCCGGCCGAACGCCCACGCGGACGCTTTGATGAGCTCCAACGAGCAGAAAATCGGTCGGCGCTCACCTGGCGCCACGGACGCCAGAAAAGCGCCTGGTTCAGACGTCCGTGTGAACGAGGCCTTAGCGTTATTCTTAGTTAGCTTTGGCGTGTAGGTGAGATTTATTTGGTCAGGAGCGCTTGATTGGGCAGCAAGGACGCACCTGGACGCAGGCCACCGTTGGATAGAGACTGGTCAGAATATACAGCAGGTGGGGAATGAGAGCTCCGCTTGGCTTCACCATCACCAGAGAGAGAGAGAGAGAGAGAGAGAGAGAGAGAGGAAGTGAGGAAGAGGAAGCGAGTAAAAGAAGAAAAGGGAAAACATTTCGGGGAAGAGCAGTACGAAAGAGCGTCACACTCGGCTCGTCGGATACTTACCCAGCAGCTCCAAGCGATCTGTGGCCATGGTCAGGTTGGTGGTCATTTTTGTCTGTAAGCGTCTGGCTCGCTCTGGTTTTTCCCCTGAAATGCACACAAACACACAACACGCGTACTCAGGGATGCGCGGCGATATCGGAGCCGCTACAACTGCTTCGTGTGACATCGAACCGACGCTTAGATTGGCCCGACGTCCTCAGCCGATATTTGATGACGCACTGATTGTCCTTTGGGAAGGCGGCGCTTGTGCCAGGCGTGTCCCAAGTCCGAGGTGCCATTCTATACGGCCCGCGCCTTCCGTCTTAAAATGTATGGCGTTATTTTGTGCGCAAATTCTGAGCACGTGGAACGTGGAACGTTTGCGAGCAAAATCTCTAGGTAGTGCTAGCGGTGGGGCGATACCACTTTTTAACGTTCGATACCGATATCGTAAGTTTGGATATCTGCCGATACCGATACAGTCACAGGCTTTTTTTAAACATAAAATAATGCCTTAAAATGTCTGAATACATGACTGAGATTATTGTTCTGCTTCAGGAAACGCTTGATTTAAATCCTGTTTTCCTACTAAAACAATGTAATAATTACACACACGTGTATATGCTAAATTATTCGTTCTCAAAAATTGTTCGTTTAGACATAGAAATATTTCTTCTTTCTTACTGATTACACCATAACATTATAAAACTGAAAAAAAAAATTGATCAATTGAAAATGAAAAACTGAAGTTTGTCGTTTTGAACCAATTCGGGCTATAAAATGAGCTGCTTTTGCAGAGAACTACATTTCCCACAATCGGCGCGCGCCCCGGAGCCGCATCACAATGAAGCGCTGGGTGCGCGTTCCAGAATAAACGATGGAAAATCTAAATAAACGGCAGGATTGTGAGTGGAACGCTGGTTGTTGTGGTTATTTATCAGCTAAAATATGGTTTGTGTCTGTAATAAAGGCGACGTGATTTTGACCGAACTGGAACGTTTTAGCGAGTAACGGCGCTCATGCTCGCGGTCATTAACACACGCGTTTACATCACAAAAAATGTCATTTACGCGTTTTTATGCCTTTACTTCTGCTTTAGTGCAGGAACATCTCACAAACACGTTCACACGCAGAGGGATCAGGTCTCGTCTTGACCGCGCCACTGAAAACCTTGTGTCACTATTAAGCGTCCGTGTGAAACACGAGCAGAGCTGCTCTAGCGAGTGAAACGGATTAAACCAAGCTTCCATTCTAGAGAACTATTGGAGTCATTGGAACGATGGTTTCAGCTCGACTTTACCGCAGCGCCACTTCCCATGCGTAACCAACAGAGCGTCCACGCGTTTACAGATCGGCTCCGTAGAGCGGCCCGATGCCACCGATACCCGGTCCAGCCGTTTGAGCCTTTATCGGACCGATACCCGTCCATATATCGGATCGGTGACATCTCTAGGTAGTGCACATGGAGTGTCAGGCGTGTCTCTATTTGACTTGGTGCACTACATAGGGCTAGAAGTGACGTTTTCTACACTAGCAAATGCTCTGTCCTCGCTGCACTGGTTTCACGCTCGCTCGACTTGGGGCTGTGTTTAGATACGTTTTGGATGAATTTTCCAGCCCTAAGTGCAACATGTTGTATTATGAGGGTTTTTGCTCAAACATCACATGCTGTTAGTCACGCGGTCACATCATCTTACCTGTGCCCGCGACGTTGATGGCGATGCCTTTCTCCAGTTCGGCGATGCCCATGCGGTACCACTTCACGGCATCCTCCTTGTTTCCTACAAATCGCACACACAAACACACGCACGGACACTAAATCAGGAAATCAAAATCATCACCACGTTTGATTGATTAACGCTGGATACCAACAGCCCTTGTTTTAATCAAATCAGGCAGGAAAAAATAGTGATACAAATTTTGATACAAAACATCGACACAAAAATATCGAGATCTGTATTCTGACCCAGCCCTACATTAACATGTGATAAGCGGTCAGGCACAGCCCGCATGAGCAGAAAGGCCTAGAGGAAGAGGGTTAGACTGACGTCAGCGTCCTCTTCCTCATTGCCGGAAAACAACGAGGCCTCAGTGAAACGGACCGATCAGAAAAGACGAGTTGGCAAATAAGGGTGTGATCGGTGCTGATTCAGTCGAGTTCGAACGGAGCGCTCGCTGAAGGTTGATGTGACACTGCAGATTTTACGTGACCAATCGATAACCTAATTATAACCAAGCTGCAGTGGTCCATTTCTGCGGGGCATGAGCATGTGCTTGGTGCTTGTAAACAACAAATACGCACAGAGCGCACAAGAGGACACAAGTCTGGGCTCATGTTAACACTGCACAACGTTACAGATTTTCCCTGTGATATACACTGCACTAAGAACAAAAACCCAGGAGACTCTAATAGAGAGGGACTTTCTAAAACTACAAATAGTACAACAACCAAAAGATGTACTTTAAATCTGGGGGTTGTGAAGGTGAGCCGTCCTCTTGAACTCAGAGCTATGCAGGTTAGGAGTGGACGGTATAAACGGTATAAAAGGTATGTGATATAAATTTGGCCAACGATAGAGATTTTGATCATACCGGCATACCGCTGAAATTTCCGCTCCTCGCCCACGAAAATGACGTAATCAAGTCAAATGTGCGAAAACCACACCACGAGGCATTTGTTTTTGGAGAATGGAGAGAGTGTGTACGGCAGAGCAGCTCGTTAATAAGACCGGTGCAACGTCCATAATCTGGACGTGGTTTGGATTTAGGGTCTCGGATACTGAGCAGAAAAACAGAATCTGCAAAATATACGCTGTTGAATATGAGAGAAGCCAAAGAACACGCCATTACTTTTCCGGCCTGGGCCCGTATGTTCCGACAAGGGAACCGCTCCGTCTGCCGCTCGCCACGCCACGTCCGATCGACGGATTTGACCAGAAACGTCCTTTTTATTTAATGGCAGAAATGATTAAAGATGCTTTATTTGCCACATGCTTAGTTCTACAGGCATAACGTGCTGAAATGAACACCTGGCTCCCTCGGGAGACTGTGCAAGTCATTGTAAATAAAAGTAAGAAATTTGAGAAAGTAAATAAATAAAGCTGAGAACTAAGTAAAAACATGAATGTTAAATATTTACATTTATATATTACATTTGAATGAAAGTTAAATGATAAGGACATTGGGCCACTTTCACCTTCTGCAATTTTTTTTTTTTTACGTTTTTTAAGACATTTAACTAATATATTTTTACACGGCTGTAGAACTGAAGAAAACTCAATAAGCTGATGTTTTACACAAACAAGGAAGGAATTGTTAGTTTAAAGTAAGAGTTATATTGAAATTTACAGATCGAATTATATACCGCAATATATACCGTCTATCGCCTAGGGCTCAAAATGTACCGCAATATGATTTTTTTGCCATATCGCACAGCCCTACTACAGGTGCACCAGTTACAGCTTCAAAGTACCAAACACAAAATCAGGTGACTCTACTTAAGTGATTTTGGATTGAAAAATGATCTAGTTTACAACACAGGGTGACTCACCTTATTCATATTCATATAAACACTCTTCTATCAGTCCAGGCCAAAGTCAAGTGTTCTATCAGTTATTTTTTATTATTATTATGATATTAAACAGACGTGTCGTGTAGATTACAGTGTGAAGCCTTTACATTGCGCAGACACAATGCTCTCGACGGAGTTTACACTAGAAATCAGCTTCTTTGAGGAATCTGAGTATCTTCCGCTCTGCCTCCGCTAGACTGCGTAACTGCTTCATACCGCAAGCCAACGCACATCGAAGATCTAATCAGCTGACCGATTCGCATGTATGAACTTAAATTCTCTTTAACCGTGTTTGTACAGCACCTCCGGCGCTACGGCACATTTTCCACTCGGATGCCAGGCAGGACAAAACGCTGTCTCTCCACATCAGTGCCACGCGGCTCTATTGATCTCTCGGGATCATGTGGCTCAGGGGCCCAGCCGCCTCAAAAAAACTGATCTGGGGTCAGGCCTGGGACGGGCTTTATGTGATAATAATGCGCAAAGAACGGACCGAAAAAGACCTGACCCCAGGACGGAAAGTTACAATGTGGGTCAGAGTGAAGATCTGACTGATGTGTAGGACTGAAATCTTGAAAAGAAACGTGAGAGATAATAATAACAATAATAATAATAATAATGTTTAATAAATTAACACACAAAGTGACTCAATGTCAGTTGACTTTAATCAGCATTAAAAGAAAACACAAATAAGAATAGGAGAAATAATATGAATAAAAACAGCAGTCTTGGCTAAAAGCAGAAAAATAACTTTTTTTAAAGTATTGTCTGAGTGATATTTTAAATGGTAGATATTAGAGCATACCGTAAAATTACCATGAATCAACCCTAGCTCATGTAGGTTGTAAGGTTGTTTTTGTAGAGTCCTAAACTCTAGTGGCCGCATTCTGAGCTATTTGATGTTTGTTTATTGTCTTTTTGGCTAGAGGGCATTACAGAATAGTCTGGTGAAACACGCAAATGCAACTGAAAGCTGTCACTCAGAAGTAATCGTCATTTTGGAATTACATTACCAAGAGGCACCATACACAATGAGAAAAACACAGGGCCTAAGACTGAGCTTTGTGGTACACCAAAAGTGTGTGTTGTGTGTTTCCTGTTGAAAAGACACCTAACAGCAAGCAATCATAAGCACGCAAGTATGCATTTGTAAAAGTATTGTCTGAAGCCAGACTAGATGAAGCATGAAGTTCAAACAGAAAGCAAAACAATGACTGAGCTGGACTTGACGCATTCTTTGAAAACTCGACTCTTATTTCCTTAATGAAGCTACTAGGGCTGCATGATACTGCGGCAAAATGTATTGTTTTTCTGTGACACACATTGTAACATGGAGGAACTTTAATCAAATGACTTGAAGAGCTCGAGTAGGAAAATAAATAATTATTCTAGAATGACTGGAGAGGTTTTGAAAGGGAGTACACATTAACAAAATATAAAATGACTTTTTAGTAACAGCCAGGGCTCAGCAACTAATTTAAAAATTCAATCGCCCATCCCTTGTGACAACCATTTTTTACAGCATAAAGAAAATGAATCTTGCAAATTAATGACGACAAAATATCAGAATGGAGGTTTTTAAGCAGCCAAAAAGTTGTAACAGGACGCGTTGCTTTTGTCCTACTTTTTACAATGTGGCGAGCCCTAATGGCAGAAGCCGAAAAAAGAAGAAAACTATTCATTGCCATAATGACGTGGAAACAATATATTAAGCAGTGATTATTACTTAAGTTACAGTGTTAAAACTTTAAAAAAAACAACAACAACAATCAGAAGTAGGACTTCCACTTCTACAAACAGAATTTAAGAAACAATCAAAATTAATCAACATGGGAAAGACAAGACTGATTAGTTTGGATTTGCACAGATTTTTTCCCAGTTGAAAGTCGCTTTGGATAAAAGTTTAATGTAATTAGGGGTTTTGATTGTGAAAGTCGGTTTCGGTTCATTTTTGATCAATTGCCCAGTCCTACCCAGAAGACCTGACCAAGACTGGGTTTGTTTGTAGTACAAGTCTTCGATGCATAAAGCCAAAGTTTTAAATAATCCCTACACAGAAACAGAGATATGTAACAGAATGCTGTCACTGATAAGTAATGGTCATTTTTCACCAAGAAGTACCATGTACACGGAGAAAATTACAGGGCCCAAGACGGAACTTTGCGGCACTCCACAAACAACCATAAACAGCGCAGAAGTTTGACCGATTTTGGGCTTTTGGTTTGTTTGTTTGTTTTTTACCTTTTTCGTCCTCGTCGATGCGTAAAGCCAAAGAGATCCACTCGAACGCCTGCCTGTGGTGCTCCCGTATCCGATCCCCGGTCACATCGGCCGAGTCTTTACCGGCCTCGTCCCTCTGTCTGGCCGCCATCGCGCCGGAGAAGCGCCAGGTGACCGCGACAAGCCAGGCTAAAATCGCCCAGAGGTGCCAAAACAGGGCCCGAAACGGACGCAGAAAGCGGTGCCGAAGCGACACCTGGTCACAGGTGAGTCCTCCCACGTCACTCCTCTTCGACTTCCCTCTCAAAGCAGGAGCTGAATTCATCCAGCCCTGACGTGACACCTGCTCCACCACCACCTCCTCCAAAACATCACGGTGTGTGCTGCTCTTTATGACGGGCCGTTTGTCGCGGTTTACGTTGCAGCGAACGTCAAAAAAAACAAACACTACTCCCTAACTCCGGCACTTTTGTCACCGCGCTCTAGGAAGTCACCGTCAGTTAGTTGTGAGAAGTGTGGAACGGCTCTGCAGTTTGCCAGCGTACTACATGGGTCGTTGTTACCGGAAATGAGGAAGCAGGAAGCAAATATGTCAGAACGGAAGCGGAAATCGCCGCTACGACAAATCAGACGCAAATGACGCAAGTGTAAGATTCTCGTATTTATGCGTGGGGTTAAACGGGATTTCTTCCTCAACTCCTGTACCCAGATTTCCCAACGATTTAATCTGGATCGAAAATATTCGGATTTTAAAATTCCTTAATTTGCCACCTAATGTATTTTTTTCTTTGTGTATTTGTTCATTCTGCAACAACACTCACTAGACTTTACACAGTTTCTACCGTAATATGCACATGTACAGTCATTGTCTAAAGGACTACAGTACTTATGAGTTTCTCTGTTTTCCAACATTTTATGCATGTATTTTATTCTTACTTTTCGTTTTTAGTTTATTGTAAGCTTTTTAACCTGTAGACTTCTCATTTCTAAATTCTATTTCTAACAGTCATAGGGTCGTTCAGGGAACATTTCGCTACATGCTTTACTTGTATAACTATGCATGTGACAAATAAAGAATCTTTAAGCTTATTTTGGCCTGTTTTTTTAATCTTTAAAGCAAAATCACACTGAATTTAATCACACTACTCTAACTTCGTAACACACTGAAGACTGCAATGTATGGGGGAAAAAAGCCCATATTGGGGTCACCCAAAGTGTTGTGTTTCAGCACAACACATCCATTACAATATTCAATGTCTCTTAAATAGTCAGACATCATATGAGCCACAAGTTGTTTTAAAATTATAATATGTATTTCTTGTTCTGTCTAATAAAAAAAAATCCCTTACAACCTCACTCTTGGCTTTTCCTTAATTCTCATAAATTCTGCTTCACATCTTATATATATACACTGTTATGTCCAGAGGTGGGCAAAGTAGCTAACTTCATTACTTAAGTGAAAGTACAGATACCACTAGTCAAATGTTACTCTAGTACAAGTGAAAGTCGTAAAGTCAAAATTTTACTTACGTTAAAGTACTGAAGTACTTGTTTTAAAAAATACTTGAGTATTAGAAGTACATCTTTTTTCAGCACATTGTGACCAGCTTGTAGAACCTGTAGAATAAGAAACTGGTAGAATGTTAGAGAATGAAATGCGACCCCAACTTAATCAGGAGGACAGTGCAATAGCTGTAAATGCAGCTCAGCACATCAAATTAACATTCCAACCTGCTTGAAATCCAGTTCTACACCTCTAGCTTCATGACTTTCCAACAGCAACAATGTTTTAATCAAGACAGAAAACAGCAGAACTGTCTGAACTTGGTTTTGTATTTTTTACATCACGTTTCAGAAAAGGGGGAATAACATCCACTTTATCCACAGATTTGAAAGTAACGAGAACCTTGACAGAAATGTAGTGAAGTAAAAAAGTATGGTATTTGTCTTTAAAATGTAGTGAAGTGAAAGTCGTAAGTTTCCAAGAAAAATACCACTCAAGTGAAGTACAGATACTCAAAAACTCTGCTTAAGTACAGTACTCAAGTAAACGTACTTAGTTACTGTCCACCTCTGGTTATGTCAAGCCGAATTCTTTGTATACAATTTTTTTGCAATTTAAAATAGCTGTCGGTACTGATCACGTGACATACGACGTAACGCGGAAGACACCCGCGTAGCAAGTCACGTGGTCACCGGGTACCGAATCAGAAAAGCCGAAGATTTGATTCAGGATTCGGAGCTTCAAATTGCAGCCGCCGTCACTAACAACCAACAACAAACATGGCAGATGGTCAGTATTGTCTCTCAATATTATCGTAATAATCGCAATTTATATTTGGTTATACTTGTCTGGGTCCATAATCCATATAAAAGACTGATATTATTATCAAACGGCAGTGCGGTAGGCCTAGATTACGTTAAAAAGACGACCGATATGTAGCAACGTTGACCGGCTATGCTAATGTAGCTCATTGAATCCCGCCTCGATTCAGGTGATTCAGTAGTAGCGTTACACCGAACTTCAGGCGGGCAGTACGAGTTAAAAGACGACTCAATCTCACTGGAAAATCTCTTAAATAATTCAAATGCTTGCCAAGCACTGGCTCGCAAAGATTGCAGAGTGTTAGCTTGCCGACTAACAGCGTTAGCATTGGCTGCTATAACCTGCAAGGTTGGAAACGAAAATCTACATTGGTAGATGCACCTTTCGGAGTTCTGACCAAAATATATGCACTAGACTATTATTTCTAGACGAGAAAAGGATATGAATGAATTGATAAAAGTCTGTTTTTTGTGTTGCTTTGCAGATCATACAGATGCAGACCAAAGTATGGAGGGACACACTCCTGTAAGATGCTCTTTCTTATGTGACTTTATCCTGCTAATCAACCACTTGTGTATAATACAATAATAAGGCGTGTAAATTTTCATCACCGTACGATTCAATGGGCTTCGATTCGATGTCTGTCTCGATACGATTTCGATTCGACTCAATTAAGGAGTGAGCGATCTATATTAGACAACATCATATACTGATTCAACACAGTACGCAATAATTTGGCATTTTATATAAATAGATTAAATAGATAGGCCTCCTGTTCAATATAGAGTTACGTTACAATATTACATACGCCCCCTAAAAATACTGCATCTGGCCATCGCATCTGTTTGACCCCTCTGTGCTCCTTCCTCCCTCTTAGGTGGCAGAAAATCCACATGCAGAATATGGTCTCACAGAAAACATCCAGGTACTGGGGAAAAAAAAGCAAAAACTACATAAATCATAGTCCATAAACTTGGAGGCTTGTTAAATTCCATAGTTCTTCACTTAGTGGTCCTGAAATACCAAACACACAAATATTCCCCCAGATCTGGGCATCCTAGGCTTCCGAATGTTTGGTTACATGGTAGAAAAGAGCGTGAAACCCTTAAATCCTATTTTCAGCCTTAAGTAATTCAGATAATAAAGGGGGAGAGAGAGAGAGAGAGACAATACCACTCATAGTAGACAGCATAAATTTTGGGGTCGTGCCCCTTTAAACATGGCTACTGTAAAACTGGCATTACAGTAGCCATGTTTAAAGTGGCGTGACCCCAAAATTATCCAAACTGCTTGTATCTTCCCTTTATATTTTGCATACGTGGACCTAGATCCTTCAGAATGGGTCGTTGAGAAATTTTGGGAATGTTGTTTCTCAAAAACCGGAACTCACTTGACGATGCCCTGTTTTGTCGTTGGTTCTTGTGTCTGTAGAGAATAGTGGAGAGTGAGAAGACCAACGCAGACAAAGTTACCAAACAGAAGGTGGACCTGCAAACCCTACAGACTCTGCCAACACGAGCGTACCTGGACCAGACAGTGGTGCCCATCCTGCTGCAGGGCTTATCTGTGCTTGCCAAGGAACGGTAAGGTTCCGTTTCCCTGTTACGGCAAAAATAGAAATCGAGGGTGGCTAGAGGTAGGGCTGAGCAATTCAAGGAACATTAATTTGTCAAATTTTGTTTAATACTTTTTAAAAACTTAATATTTCTCCAGTGCGTGTTAAAAACTGTCCCCTTAAAAACATACAACGTTCCCTTAACCTGGTCAAAAGTAATCAAAATGTTAAAAATAGTATGTATGTACTGGCATGGTCAAAAAACATTTTTGGTTATTATTAGCAGGTAAATAAGTTGTATTATGTCTTATGTGATCATTGATTTAATTTTTGTTCTTTACTTTTCCTCGTCCTCTCCAAAAGGCCTCCAAATCCCATCGAGTTTTTAGCCACGTTCCTTCTGAAGAACAAGTCACAGTTTGAAGACCGGAATTAAGCCGAGAGCCGAGCCGAGAGGATGTCCGACGAATTTTGTTTTCAGTAGATTCACGTGTCCCAGATGTTACCCTGTTTGTTTGATGAATATGTGGTAGGAAATATTTTTCACAACTTAAATAAAAGCGTTGCAGTAGAAGACTTTAAATCGTATTTTTATTCAATCAGGAGGTATTCTTTTGGTTTTTACAATTACAATCTATGGATTTACCATAGTTTTTCCTCACGCGAGATACGCACCACAAACAAGGACGTGGTGAGGCAAACTCAATATATGGGAACATACAAACTCAACTCAAATGTTAATTACAATTTAATAAAATATATATTATATATTTCCACTTCAGTATAAAGATCAAATACTCGCAGTGTACGCAAACGTACCCCAGTTATGAAGTGAAGTACAACCTTCATGAGTTCCGTTATGTGATCATACCTGTGTCACCTTTCGGTTTTTTAAATTTGCATTGTTAAGCTGCAGAAGCGGGACGACCCAACATCCGTGTAGTTAAAACTGAGAAAGAACTGAACGATTTTAAATAAGAATCTAACGACAAGCTAAAAACAAGAGGTAGGGCTGTGCGATAAGAAGGCATACGTCGGGTGATGTCCGATATTAAAAGGTCTGTCGTTTCATATTATACTCTAGCCTTTATTTTGTGGCATCACAAAATCCACAGTTTACGGCAGTATGTTTTCATGGTTTGGATGAGGGATTTGCAGTCGTCACCACTTGGATGTAGACACAGAGAATACTATGGCGCTCTATTCGTGCCTTAGTTCTGAGTGCGCGGTGAAACTTTAAGCGCAATATGGTGTCTGTATGTGCTCAACTCTGCCTACACATGCACTCATTCCACGCCTTCGCGCTCAGATCTATGGAACGCTAAAGGTGCCACAATTGCCCTTAAAGGCACCATACTAGAGCGGCATTTTATGGTGTAAAAAGCAGTGTTTGATCACAAGTCATTAGAGCGTCACAAAATGTGGCATTTTTCAATGGCGTAAAAAGTGCCGGTATATTTTTTAACAAATAAACCGGCTTTAAAAAGGACTTTTACTGTCAATTGGGTAAAAATATAGGGGAATTGTGGCACCGTTGGCGTTCCATATGAGTGAGCGTGGAGGCAGCAGCGTTGAGCCGCACAGATGCAAAGTTCCACTGAAGTTACAGAAAATGTACTATATTATGATATATATATATTGTTATAATGATATGAGATTTTGGTCATATCGCACAGCCCTACCGTGAGGATTATTATATAGTCAGTTAATTTAATTGGAAAATAAATTGATTCCTACACCTACAATAAATCCTATCTAAACATGTTACCAAGATAAGGCTTAAGGGACGTAACGACACGATGTAACGCTTTCCCATATATTTTTTCTATTATTTATATGTAACATAAAACAGGAGGATTAACTTACATTCACTTGAGCCTCATTAGCACATCTCTGGGTAAAGCTGCGTTTAGGAGCTGTATAAACAGTAACTGAGTGTGGTCTGAAATGAGCAAATAACTGTAAACAGTTTTACTGTCAAGTTAACATTTATGGGAAATTTTGGTAACAGCTAATCTGGTCCCAGCGATAACTTCATCCGTTTCTCATCATTTATTTGATGCGTTCAGTGTGTTCCGCCACCAGGGGGCAGTGGAGATCCTCACCTCACCTTGAGCTCGTAAACCAACACCTTCCATTTGCACCTGGAAAAAGGATCACTTTATGTTTATGTTTAAATTTCGTATCGATCAACGGCTCCTAAATTTAATCGAAAGGAAATCGTATCATAGCAGACTTTTATTCAATCGTCCACTGAAGCACTGTATTGTATCACAATGAAAACTGGGGCTTACACCCTTAGCAGACAGTGAATCGCTGTCCGTTTCAATCGATATGAGACCGTATCGTGGCGAAACTTGGAATTTAATTCCATGGCACTTCAATCTAAGAAAACATGGACTAGGGTTGTTTGGAAAGCCGCAGATACGTCCTGACACAGTGTTGCAGTCTCTCCACAGATTTGTCTTCACATCCCCAAAAGTGTTGTTTCTAGTCACAGACCTCCACAGGCTCAGACACGAGGGTAAATCGACTACTCATCTAAATATTCTCAAAGACACGTATTGAACTGAGGTGGGCACTCGCTGGTGTGTGTGTGTGTGGGTTTGTATGTGTGTGTGAGATCCCACGAGCGTCCCAACCATGGCACGACGCACACCGGCTTTTTCGGCCGGATCCCAGGCTCAGATGTAGTACTGGTGAGCTGCCAGGTTGTCCATAAAGGGCCGGACCAGGTTGTCGGTGGAGAAGTAGAAGACCAGGCCGAAGGTGATGGAGATGGGCAGAGCGGGCAGGGCCTTCTTAAAGATGGCTAGTAAAAGGAGAGTCAAGCAAAGACCCTACACACACACACACACACACAAAACAGGAGGGTGGTGAGTGTTTCCTTAAACTGTCCAAAAAAAAAAGAAGGAAAGTCTGCTTGAACTAAACCAAACGATTAATCAATTCTCAGCAACACCGTTTGAGTTAAGCGTTGTGTTAGAGGTGACCTGAACCAGCAATTTATCTTGATCTAATATTTAAACTAGCCTGCATGTACAGCGGCAGAAAGGCACACGTGTTAAAATATTGTTTGTTGTCAGTGTAACACAGTGCACATTGGCCTCAATCACCAATTACGTAGTAAGGGTTTGTCATTGAAATAAAATAATATTACAGATGTGTAGTAACTCAGTAATCTAATGTTTTGCACCAACAGGCATGAAGTGAAATGCTCTTGAGTGTGTGTAGATTCTGTTCTAAACTAGGAACAAATCTCAAACTAAATAAGAAAACATTTTTGGAGAAAACTCATTTCCATGTGGCACTCGTTGGTAGGTTTAACACGTGTAAACTGAGAGGTAAGACTCACTATGAGGATGGCCACGAAGCAGGCGAGTGTGGTGTTCCAGTCTCCTCCCGATGCCACGGCCTTCCCCACCAGGACGCTGTAGAAGATGAAATCTCCCAAACCCAGCTTCACGCCCCCTGCAAAGACACACCTTTAGGGTCACTAATGATTTCTCGGGGTGTATATCATCCTACGATACTTCTATTAATTCAACAAACAATGATTCGACCGCAGCTGTATAACCACAGAAAACACTCACGGTCTTCCTCCTGTTCTTCTTCCACTGATTGGCTACTGTTCTGCCTCTCTGGCTCCTCCCCTTCGCTTTCCAAAGTCCCGCCCACATCGTGATGTATTTCTTCATCTGCGGCAAAGAAATACATAATAATATTATTATAAATGTATTATAAAATAGCAAAGGGCCAGGAACGAGCTGGACACAAGAAAAGTAATAGCACAGTTCTCCTTAACGAAGACGCCCCCTAGTAACCAAAATTCAGAACGACAAGCATAATGCTGGTGCCCCCTTGTGGCCAGAATAGAGAATTACAACTTTTTTTTTAACCTAAAAAGAAGAGCATAGGCTCACAATTGGCCTTTGACTAGAAATACAAAACAACTTTATATTGAGTATACATTTTCAATCCATTAGCCGTATCATAAACAAATATTGGGAAGAAGAAGAAGAAGAACAAGGTAATTACTGCTATCTGCTAATCACAATTATTGGAATAGGAAACGACTCCGACTGTCTCAAATCTATATGGTTCAACATGTTTACTAGAGTAAGAGTCGTATATTAAAATACTAACCTGTGTTCTGGTTGACTGCATTGGGAGTTGCATTGGGAGTTGCAGACGGTTTGGCCATTCCTACCATCCAGACCATAGTAGCTGTGTGTGTTTGTGGGTGAGAGAGAGAGATCATAGTTAAACGACTTTACCTAAACCATAACAGACTGACCTAATAGTGCAGGTATATTAGCGTGCCCCAAAAATGGTGTATTTAACAAATAAAACAGAGTAAAAAACAATGTTTTACTGTCAATAGCGTAAAAATAGAGGCGAATTGTGGCACCTTTACGTTCCATATAAGCGCCTGTGAAGTGTTTCAAGCGCGTGAGTGCAGAGTTGAGAGCACACAGACACCAGATTTTGTTTTTGCGAAAGTTCCACTGAATTTACAGAAGATGTACTATGTTGTGATGTACATCGTTATCGGGATATGAGATTTCGATCATATCGCTCAGCCGTAACTAACAGTAAATGATTCTGAGCGTACACGGTGCTGCCGGACTCACATGAGTAGATGAGAGCTGGGAAGATCGGCTCGTTCCTCTCCTGCGCCGTTTCCACCAGCATCCTCAACGGACCCTTAGGACATAACACAGCTACCAGATCTGCAAGAAACAAGAGAAGATTATTCCAGATTCACGTGTCACACATATAGTTTTACTACTGCAGGAGTGTAAATCACAAGCGCGTGTACTCTGTGATGCGTCGGCGTCATCAGACCTCACCGTAAACAGAGATAGCCCCCAGTATGACCCAGGCGGACCACTCGGGCAGGTATTTGATGAAGACGAGGGCCATGAGGGCGCTGATGACGATGAGGTAAGCCTGCTGCAGATGAAGAGGCCCCTTCCAGTGGATGCAGATCATCCCCACGGCCCCAAAGTTCCAGATGATCATGGCCACCGTCGGGTAATCCATCGCCACGTTGTACGTCTTGAACACCTCGCTGAGGACACAGAGGGGGAATAAAGACTGCGGTCAGACTGCGGTGATGACAAGCTCGTTGAATTTCTTATGCAGGTTTCACGAGGATTCTCTTAGTAGTGTTTTCTGTTAGTAGTGTTCTCTTAGTTGATGCCCCTTGTGGCCAAAATACAGAACAACAACCATAATGTTGATGCCCCTTGTGGCCAAAATACAGAACGACAACCATAATGTTGATGCCCCTTGTGGCCGAAATACAGAACGACGACCATAATGTCGATGCCCCTTGTGGTCGAAATACAGAACGACAACCATAATGTTGATGCCCCTTGTGGCCAAAATACAGAACGACAACCATAATGTTGATGCCCCTTGTGACCAAAATACAGAACGACGACCATAATGTTGATGCCCCTTGTGGCCGAAATACAGAACGACAACCATAATGTCGATGCCCCTTGTGGTCGAAATACAGAACGACGACCATAATGTAGATGCCTCTTGTGGCCGAAATACAGAACGACGACCATAATGTCGATGCCCCTTGTGGTCGAAATACAGAACGACGACCATAATGTTGATGCCCCTTGTGGCTAAAATACAGAACGACGACCATAATGTCGATGCCCCTTGTGGCCAAAATACAGAACGACATCCATAATGTCGATGCCCCTTGTGGCTAAAATACAGAACGACGACCGTAATGTCGATGCCCCTTGTGGCTAAAATACAGAACGACGACCATAATGTTGATGCCCCTTGTGGCTAAAATACAGAACGACGACCATAATGTTGATGCCCCTTGTGGCCGAAATACAGAACGACGACCATAATGTTGATGCCCCTTGTGGCTAAAATACAGAATGGTAACTTTTATAAGCTGTATACATGTATATGCACAAATACACACACCAGTAATAACCTTGTATGATATTATACTATTTAAATGTCTTAACAAATTTAAGAAACATGAATATATTGGTGGATCAGGCCCTATGACACCCACAGTCTGAAGAACATCCTCATTTGGCTTCCCACTAAGCTGCAGTAATACTGAAAAAACACTTCCTGTGTTAGTTTCATAGAATTAAATACATCAAGACTCGGGTCATTGCGTAACCGAACGCGGGAGTAGCTGCTCCACAGTGCAGTAATATTAGCGCTGATTTGTGTACAGCGCCCCGGGAAAACTGGGTGTGACTTACCCCAGATACATGTAACTGAACCAGAAGAGCAGCATCAGAGAGGACAAGATCAGCCAGCCGTGGATAAACTGGTAACAAGCAAAACAAAATCAAATATACAAATGATCTGATGCCCTGATGTCTGATCTTAAATGATGGATATCTAGACATCAAATAATTATTATCATTTGCCGACAAATGACAATAAGTACAAAAGTCTTTGCTAGGGGTGTAGCGATCTGCATCGATACCTCAATTTAATGAGCAACAAAGCAATGATTCAAAATGAAAAAAATGGATCAGATTTCAAAAACATTGTCACTTTATGTTTATGAAAGAGAATAAATTTTTGTTCTCATTTAAATGTTTGGTTGATTGGGAATAAAAATGTCATGATTTTAGTGGCTTTTGTGACTTGATATGAATTATTTTTGTATTTAGTTTGATACTGATTAATGAAAAATATTGACCCTGTAATTAACGACTTTATTCACGCAGCATTTTATTAAACGATCGATATAAACTGCAACGAGAATGTGAAATGCTATATTTGACCCTATCGCCCAGCTCTGGTCTTAATGCAGAGGCTGAAACATGTCGGCTCTTTGAGATGAGATGAGACTAAACAAACATCAACAAAGAGGAACTCGAGCTGGCTTTCACCTTATAGCATCGATACTTGTAGAGCAACACCAGGAAGATGGTCATGACCACGATCACGCTGATCATGATAATGGTGTTGAGTACGGAGTTCAGCAGCCTCTGCCCCACCGAGTTTGTATCTTCTGTGAAAGGAGTGTAAATCCTGTAAAATAAAATCAACATTAACGGCTAAAAATGCAAATTCGACTTTACTTCGATAAAACGTGTAAAATGTGATTTTGGATAACGTACAGCTGCTGGCCGTTTTTCTCTGTGTAGAAGCTGACCGACTTGATGGTTGCCACGACCACCACCATGCAGAGCGTGACGGGGACGAATAACATGATGACGTGCTTGGCTCCATACTTCAGCGTCAGCTCCTCGTCCTCGCTGTCCGGGATGCTGTCGTGGCGATGGTCTGCGGTCTCCGCGGGAACGCTGCGGGAAGGACGATGCGCCGCCTCCGGCGCTCTCGACTCTGAACTTTGGGGACGACGCTGAGAGCAGAGAGAGAGAGGAAGAACATGTAAAACATGATGTCACCCTTAGGGCTGAGAGATACAACTCAAAATCACAATATTTCTGGACCAAATGTCAATATGGGAATTGAATCGAAATTGACATCCGGAACCTCTACTCAACGAAGTATTGCACATGACAATTACATAGATTATTATTTAATATAATTGTCATACTCTTTTAGTAGAAAATAATATCCCAGCTTTAATCGGTGAACATATTTACAGTTCAAAACTTGTTACTGAATGATGACAGCAAATAACAAACAAAAAACACCCCTAAACTGATTGTGCATTAATTGTAAAATGCTAAATTAATCATGATGTTGATTTGGAACCCAGAATTTTATTTAAAAATAAGTAGTTTATACATTTCTTATATGTAATAATTTGGTTCTAATTACACAGAAACAATGATACATATTAATGCAAGAATTGCATATACTTTTAAGAGATTTGTTATAATAAACTTATAAATAAAAATTATGCTGCTTTTTAAGCTCTGTTTTGTAAACAAATAAGGCAACAACATGCAATGTAATAAACTGGCCTTCATTCAGAAAATGATCCTTTTTGAAGAGAATGCAGTGTTAACCTAATTTTCCTACAAAAGGAGCTGTTGATCTCGGATCAGCGACTGCCTTTCAGCCTAATAAACACAGTTACAGGGACAAGTGGAGCTGATCCAGATTAGCACACTCATTCCGCAAAGGCATGTTGTAATAGTTTTGTAAGCAAATTTTCCTTTTTCTATGAAAACTGGATTAATACTACGGCTGGGCGATACAACCTCAAATCAATATCACGATTAATTGAAACACACACAGTTATAGTTGCAGACTGGACATGGAGCAGTCACGTGGCAACACACAGGATTGTAAATATATATACAATTGATTTGAGCTCATATCGCCCAGCCCTAGTGTTCAAGTTTTTAGGGACAGTAAAAAAGAGAGTATAGAGGATTGGTATTTTAATACATATGTGTGCCTCGCTTTTTAGTATGCGCATGTAATTTTAGATGCAAGTCACACTCACCCGTTTGGGCTCGTTGTCGCGGGGCTGCTGTGCCTCGGTTTGCCCGTCGTACGGGGAGAGTGCGGGGCTTGGAGAGTGCATGAGGGCGGTGCGCTCATTACACGAGTCCTCCTCACTGTCTGATGAAGTCATGAGCGGCACGGAACACACACAGCTGCAGAGAGAAAGAGAGAAGTTACAGAGGTGTCGAGACTCACCACCACAGGGCAACAGATCAAGTTTCCACAGTATGAACAATATTTAAAGTGAGGGATTATCTGTGAATACAGGACAGCACACAGAAAGAACACAGTGCACAGTGCATGTAACAAAAAAAACGTGATGTCTGCATTTGGCCTATCCATGAAGGAGGATAGCGAGCAGCACCAGGGGATAGTGTTGTGACGATACATTGATTTACACTGATGCAAAAATCATCAAACTCATAGCATCAATCGAAAATGAAAATACTGATCAGACATCGTACGTATTTTAACGTCACTTTATATAGAAAAGGAGAACTATTAGATATTAATATTAAATTCATTGAAATGTCTGGCTGTCCTTGAGTTGAACTTAATTTGAATAGTATCATAGAAGAATTTGTGATATTGAACACCGAACATCAACAAATCAAACATCACACCCACTGATTTTCATGCTTTGAACAATATTTCCTAATGCCACGGTCTAACGCGATACACTAATTTAACAGGTTTCACTGAACGCAGTTTGAAGTGTGTAAATTCTTTGTTTCATCATGATACAATATTCAATTCGACAACAATTCAGGGTCTGAATTTAGCTTTGCTACGATATTATTTCGATTCAATTCAATTCGGAAACCAGCAATTGATATTATCGATGCTCTGGCCTCGTTAATCATTGAATCGATGTATCGTTACACCGCTGATGTTTACAAACACAAACCTCGAAAATCAGTCTAGGTTCGCCCTCACCCGTTTTCCCCAAACGAACTCGGTCAAAATTCTACTTGGTAGCAAAACGACTAAATATAACCATTTTATTCAAGGCCCGACGACGAATACATGAGGAAAACACTTGCCAAGTTGGAGAATTTACATTTAAAAATCGAAGACGAGGCGATGAGATCCGCTCCGACTCCGACCAAACATCGGGGAACGCCGACGAGGAAGTGCTGCTGGTCAGCTGACCTGCCCCAACCCACGTGACTAGAGTCACACTTATGGTTGCATCTCAAGAGAGGCGCCTCGCTCCCTAAGTAGTGCACGAAACGAGCCTTCGGAATCAGAATGAAGTTAATTTTGGTTCAGTGAGTCACAACCGGTGATGGGAATAACGGCGCTATAAATAAACGGCGTTACTAACGGCGATACATTTTTCAGTAACAAGTAATCAAACGAATTTCTGTTTCCCTCGTTACAACGCCGTTACCGTTACTGACAATAAACTGAGAACACTGAAGCGGTTTTCATGCGAGTCAGATATGGACATGGAGTTTTATTTTATTACCTGTTTACATATCAGGGTTTTTTTGCACTACAGTATATTATTATTATTTAGACTTATTTGTTGACGAGTTGTGGTCTGTGCAATAAATATTTAAAGTTCTAAACCATCTATTGTGCTTTATTGTTCCACTATAGTAATGATAATATTTATAATAATATGTTGAATTTGATAGTTGTCTCTCACGTTGTCCCACAACAACATTAAAATAGTGTAGATTAGTGTACAATGTTTTATATTTATTTTAGAGTTATATTAAATTAGTTTTTTTTAAAGTAACGCAATAGTTACTTTGCCTGGAAATTAGTTACTTTCATAATGATGTAACTCAGTTACTAACTCAGTTACTATTTGTGAGAAGTAACTATAACTAATTACTTTTTTAAAGGTACGTGCCCAACACTGGT
>JAVGVS010000109.1:1057916-1107916 GCA_032718565.1 Distichodus sexfasciatus
TTCAACGTCCAGAAATCAGACGGACACGACTTCACACAGATCTGATCAAACACAGAGGAAATATCAATCAACACACACACCAGATACAGCAATGCAACACACACACCGGATACAGCAATGCAACGCACACACACACACATACGGTACCTGAGTGGTGGGACACTGAAGACCCTGCATTGCAGCAGCCATGACATTTGTTGCTGTAGCACATTTTAGAATATTAAAATAGAAGACATTGGGCTTGTCCCTGGAACAGAGAGAGAGAGGGAGAGAGGTGAACAACGACAACAACAACAATAATAATAATTATTATTATTATAACAACAACAACAACAACAACAATAATAACAATAATAATAATAATAATAATAATAATAATAATAATAATAATAAAGCTATATGCACATTTGTAGACTACATCCTCTACATAAAATAAGTATTTGCAAATGTTGTTTGTCTACTACACATTTGATATTATTCAACTTACTCAGTATTTTAATAAGCAAAATCGATGGTGCTCTGAGTCCATAATGTTCCATTAGCTATGAGCAGTGAGATGTCTAAACATGAGGAATCATTCGTGCTGCTCCTACATTTATCAGTCAAACAGCTAAGCTTGTATCTACACCTAGTGGCTAAGAAGAGTTAAAACAGTTGGCCATGATTAGTGAATATCCTTCATCATCATCATCATCATCTTCTTCTTCTTCTTCATAATTGACTTCTCCCGAATATCTAGCATAAAAAGCTAATACATTAAAATATCTTACGACGGGGAATTAGGGCCACCGTAGATGATGATGATGATGATGATGATGATGATGATGATATTATTATTATTATTAGATCTGAGGAAGGTGTTAAATTCAGAGAATATACTTTATCATATACAATAAACATTACACATCTATAATACTTATTAGCGACTTTTGCAAAGCTCACAAATGACTGCCAATAATTATATTCATCACCATAGCCAAAGAGGCAAATCGGGTTGTTCTGGAACACTCTCGATGAGCCGCAAAGTAATGTAATTAAGTGAGTGATTATTTGTCATTGCTTTCTTTATTAGCGAATGCAAAGTCCTCAGGCCAAGTGAGGAGTGACTAATCCTCCGTTAAGTCTTTGGAGAGGGCAGTCTTCATCGATGTGCTCCATGGTCTGCTCCTCTCCACAAGCACTCACTGGGCTCTTTGTCAATGTGAACACAGCACAGTACAACTCACAGTGCACCACAGCTTTTTGGCAGCGTCCGTCTGGGGAGCGGTGCTTTGCTCATGATGAGTATCTCAGAGCTGGGGTAAGTTAATCTCCAGCTGACATTGCAGTTTGTATGATAATGGATTCACAGCTCTAACCTGAGGGAATTCTCCCTTTCCAAATCGTGCTAGCTGTTTGCGCCTTACAGCAGGCGTACTGACAATATTAAACATTGATAATCCCCGTGCAACAAAAATAAGATTTTGTTGTGCCACTCTGCATTCTACCAGCCTTAAAGACAGACTAATGAAATAATACTTGGAAAGGCACATGTAAATGCTAAATAACTTCCTGGAGGATTTGATCAAAAGTTTAATTTATATGTTTAGATTTATATGTAGTTCAAGACGTCTCATTAATGGCCAATAAGCTAGTAAGTCTTGCTCAGCATGTGCAAAAACCTTTATACTAAGATTGTGTTGCTATGGGTTTTAAACTCTGTAGTTAAGTTTACTCATAGACATGGCAGTTTACACTGGCTTTATCTCCTTCATTCTTCCTTTTACTTTCAGCGAATGCCCTGGGGCTGCTTCCATGGAGACCTGCGGTTGAAACCAGCAAAGTGATCAAATGTTTCATTTATATGTTTAGATTTATATGTAGTTCAAGACGTCTCATTAATGGCCAATAAGCTAATAAGTTTTGCTCAGCATGTGCAAAAACCTTTATACTAAGATTGTGTTGCTATGGGTTTTAAACTCTGTAGTTTAGTTTACTCATAGACACGGCAGTTTGTGCTGTCTTTATCTCCTTTATTCTTCCTTTTACTGCCCTGGGGCTGCTTCCATGGAGACCTGCTGTTGAAACCAGATCTTCATTCAGTCCCTCGCTAGTACACAGTCGAATGTAGAATCATGCTTTTTGTTCAAATCGATTCAGCAATTAAGGACATGAATTTATTATGCCATATTTTGCAAAACACTGGAGTGAGGAACAGTTACTGTATTAGACACACTTGTCTAGATGGCATTGTCTTAGTCTTTTCATTAAACACCAGTAATTACTCAGACATTCAGAGTTGAACGGAACAGAACACAAATAAATATACTGTGTTCATGAAAGATTGAGAGACTGACATAAAGTTGACTAATTGTCATCGACTAATACTATACTGAAGGATAGAAATGACTAAAATGTGACTTTTAAGCTAATAAGCATTTTTGTCTAAAGAGTAGAGGTGTTAACAATACATTAATACATCAATGTAATGAGCAGTGAGCTCACAGCATCGATCCAGAATTAAAATGTTGATCAGACAATGTGCATATAGTAACATAAATTCATACTGATCAGAAAGTTGCTTTTCATTTAAATGTCTGGTTGAGCACAGGAATAAAAACTGATTTTTTAGCTGCTTTTTGTGATTTCATATGATCACATCTTCTGTCTTGTAGGAGCTACAACAGCCCCTGTTAAGTACCAAGCTGATGGATTGGGTCAGAAGTTTCTGAGAGGGAAGCCTGGAAGGTGTATCTGATTTCACAAAGGAATAACAGATGTGGCTCGAGAAAAGGAGGAGCTTACGTCTGGTTTCGCGTTTCTGTTATAGTACAGAGAAAGAGAGGAGTACTGTACATACATAGGAAGACGCCGGCCAGAGCCGAATAAGGGGAAGGACTGTCACAAAGAAAAGTAGACTAAACAAATCCACCATGCTTTGCCAGGAAAGGACTGTTCTCTACATGAGCTGGGGCTTCATCATTGGTGGATTCCTCTACTTTCTCAGACAAATCTCCACACACACTCCATACGGACGCTACGCTGACACAAGTGCCCCCGGGGTAATGGTTCCAGCCAAGATGGCATGGCTGATCCAGGAAATGCCCTCCTTTCTGGTGCCAGTTCTCCTGCTGATAACTACAGAGAGCTCAGCTGGTCTTGGGAGAAGCCTTCTCCTCTCCATGTTCTGTCTGCATTATTTCCATAGGTAAGATGAGGTTGTCATCAATGCAATCGACCGAGCTCTTGTTTTGGACCTAATCCAATATGTAAAATTGGATCTTATTTGAAAGTTTAGTTCTTCTTAAATTTGTTTTTAAAGAAAGATTACACTTTTACACTATGGCAGAATGAAAGAAAGGTCTCTTCAGCAGTATTAGATTCTATTACCTTGGAACAAATCTTAAATAAGAAAACAGGTCAATCTCAGAATCTTTGTGAAAACTGGGGTTCTAAGAACAAATTTCTGCTTTAAAATGTTCAGTAGATGCAAGGTGTGTTTGCACCGTTTGTCGTTATATTGCTTCATTCAGGATTAACTGTTATTACATCTTCCTAGGTTGTGTAGATGTGAAAATATGTGTTCCTTGCATAAGCTTATGCAACATCCTACAGTTACTCTACTTTGCAAAACATTACGTATAGTGACTTTTCTAACTGAACGCTATTAACCTTACCCCTAAAATCATAAAATATGTCATTTAAAAAGTTTCAGCAAAACCAGAACACACTTCATCCCAGCAACAAGCCACACCTCTAAAAATTATTCATTGTGTTCACCAGCATGGGTTTGCGTGCCAAGGATTGAAAACATTATCTGTGCCAACTCCCGCTATGCTTCCTAACACATCTCCAAACACAAAACCCCCACAAGAAAAACAGCTGGAATTTGTACTGATCCTACAAAGTATCCCAAAAGTAAGGCAGAGTTTGATTAAACCAAATTATTGTAACCAAGCAGCCAAATTTCAGGCTAATATCTGACGTTTAACATGCAGTTGCATTCCCTCAAGGGTTTTCCATGTTTCACTGTATGTAAAGAAAGGTCATTCAAATAAACCATTAACATATGCAGTGAATTCAAACATGTTAAAACCCAAAAACTCCCAGATCTGTGTCTGCACATAATTTTTTGAATTGAAAAAAATAAATTAAGAAATTAGATTGCAATATATTACTTTATTTGGTTGCTCTGTTTGTAGTTTGAAATGTAGTCTGCCTCCTGTTCAGCAAATTTAATGCCAAAAATCTATAACTTATTATTTCTTAAAATATTAACTTAAAATATTTCTTGCGCAAATTTTAATTTAAGTACGCTATCTTGCTCATTAATATCTCAGTGGCGTCTTCACCAGTCCGCTGAGGCTTAGATGGACACAAAGTAAGTACACTTAATAGGCTTTCAAGCATTAATGTTTATGTGTTCCTTGAGTGAATGTATTTTGTTTACACCTGTCACATCGAGCTCTTTCTGTGCCATCAGATCCAAATATTTAAATATAAAAGCCATATAAATGTGTCGCCTCAAAGGCGTTGTTTGTCAGAGTTCTCTGTGGGTCGCAAAATGCTCTGTTTCTCTTTCAAAGAAGATAAAGCAGGACAGAAAACGCAGCTGCACTTTATCTCACACAGAAACATTTCTTGAATCTTCATTAAACACACATGAGTACAAAGTTAGTTATGATTGAATTTTCTCTCACATTTACCCCCTTTTGATCATTAAATCAAGCTTTTCAAAATTGTATCATTTTCCCTCGGACTGTCTCATCGTCTTGCTCTAATTCACTGGAGTCTTCGGAAATTCCAGTCAGGCTTTGGGAACAGGTCCTTTGTTCAGGAATTCTGAGGGTCTCGGTTTGCCAATTCCAGAGCTGAGGTTTTTGCATTTGTCGCTCTCTAGGGTGACTGCTAGAGACACTAAGCAGTCCAGGGTCATATTTCTATCACTACATCGGCTTTCCCATGGCACAGACATAACAATCTTCCTTCTTCAGCATCGTATAACTGACCCACTCTAATCACTATTACTATTGCCGTAGCCCATTTCAATTGCCGTAACATCTTGCCACTAGTTTACTTCTATCACTTCAACAGTTTCCACTTCTTTGAGGGTGGACGATGTAGTCGCATCAAATCATGTAGTGGACCCTCCCCTTCACAGTCAAAACAGGCAACAAAAATATTCCACAATGGTATTCAGCTTACACGTACATTAATTTGAGTTTGGCGAAGTTCCCAGCGACTCCATGCCTAGCCCCTCTACTCTTCAGCTGGAGGTTTGGGATCGGGTTGAATCTATTCCCGAAATGGCCAGTCCGTGGTCGTGGTTGCCAGTCCTGGGTCGACCGCTTGAGGAATCCTGTTCGTGACGCCAAATTAGGTGGTGGAAAAATCTGTTACCACATGCGTCTCTATTCAAGAAATGGTCAGTCAGCTATGCCACAGAAGCAGTTGATTTTCCTTTGCAAAGGGAGAATCACTCTGTGATGCACTCAAAAGGCACCTACAGACACGATTCTGTTCCACACAGGGAAACAGGCACATATATACTTCTGAGTACGCGCTCGTGGTCAACTATGATTGGTTACAAACAAGCGGTTCGATGGTACACGCATTGTGTGATTGGCGGGCTGTGTATGCATGAAGCACGTGCTCTTCACTCGCCTCAAGCCCGTTGTTTGTCAGAGTTCTCTGCGGATTGCAGAAAAATACTCTGTTTTTCTTTCAAAGATGATAAAGCGGGACAGAAACCGCAGCTGCACTTTATCTCACACAGAAACATTTCTTAATTCTTCATAAACACACATATATGAATGCAAAGTTAGTTGTGATCAAATTTTCTCTCACATTAACAAATATTGATGCATATTGTGTATTACATTTTGAGCCGTATTGCCCAGCCGTCATTAAAATAATTGTTGAAATCTTTGTTCCTTGTGAATTGTAGGGGTGTAAATCACAAATTTCATCACAATACAATATGATGCCAACAAGGCACAATGATTTGATGTCTGCCGATATCACAAAGCTGCGATATGATTTTGATTTAGTTCAGGATCGATATGAGACACAATCATACTCCGATTTAACACCATCACTTCTATTCATATAAAAGCAGAAAAAGCAACTAAAATATTGTTTAACATTATTTAAATGAAAAGTTATTTTTTAATAAAAATAGACCACTGAAGCAATGTACCAATGCAGCTCGATGTATGGTTACACCCCTTGTGAATTGAGCTTCCTTCTGCAGACTCACCTGCGGCTTTTTCCTTCATCTCCCTCTCTTTTTGACCTCCAGGACGTTTATCTATTCCTTGCTGACTAAAGGCAGACCGTCTCCTCTTTTCATCGTGGTGTTAGCCGCCGTGTTTTGCACCATTAACGGCTTCCTACAAGGACACTACCTGCTGCACTGTGCACACTATGACGAGGCCTGGCTCACAGACACACGTTCTGTGCTGGGTTAGTATCAATCAGTGTGACATTATAAAACGCCCTCATCCGAAAAGCTTCTACAGTTGGAAAAAATCTGACAGGGAGTTCCAGGTATCTTAACATCTTTAACAATAATAATAATAATAATAATAATAATAGCCGCAAACGGCACTGAGCGGGGTCCAAGCAAAAGTCATGCAGCTGATGCAGCAAGCATCGAAGAAAAGAGTCAGTGAATCAGAAGTCGTCAGAATTAGCAAAAAAGAAAATCACAAAAAATCTCTGTTGTGACATTTGTCACGATCCCCACTCTCATAAAGATGTGGACGCAGATGCAGGAGTTAACACTGACTGTGTTTATTAAAAACATAACATAGTCCATAAACACGACAGGGTGCTCACACAGAACGAGAGTGGTGTGGGTGTGGGTGTGGGTGAGGATGAGGGTGAGGGTGAACTGACAAAAACAGACTAACCAAACCAGACTTAAATACACGGACAGGAACAAAGGGCTGAACTACACATAGGTGAAGCTAATAACAGCTAACACAGGATGTGGGGGCAAGACGAGACAGAACGAAATGAACCAAAACAAACGGGACACAGCGCCCCCTGCTGTCTGCACCACTAAGGCGCAGACCAGCTCCTGACAGTAGCCCCCCTCTAAGAACACCTCCCGGTGTTCCAACAAAGGGTTTCCCCCAAGGAGGGAGGGAGGACCCGGGCACCCCACAAATGACGTCCCGAACCTTGGGAGTTCCAAGACGGCAGCTGACGTGAACGGAGACTCAGGCTGGAACACAAACGAAAACTCGGACAGGCTGTGACATGAACGAAGACTCAGACAAGCTGTAATGCAAACGGATACTCGGACAGACTGTAACACGATACATACATAGACTCGGGCTGTGACTCGGACTCGATCATAGACTCGGGCTGTGACTCGGTACATACATAGACTCGGGCTGTGACTCGGACTCGATCATAGACTCGGGCTGTGACTCGGTACATACATAGACTCGGGCTGTGACTCAGACTCGATCATAGACTCGGGCTGTGACTCGGTACATAGACTCGGGCTGTGACTTAGTACATAGACTCGGTACAAACATTGACTCGGACTGTGACTCGGTACAAACATAGACTCAGGCTGTGACTCGGACTCGATTATAGACTCGGGCTGTGACTCGGACTCGATCATAGACTCGGGCTGTGACTCGGACTCGATACATAAACTCGGACTGTGACTCGGTACAGACTTCGACTCGGGCTAACTCGGCACATACATAGACTCGGGACATACCTAGACACGGACTGTGGCTAAGACCAGGAGTTCACTCAGACAAACAACCTTGACTCAACGCGCACGGAGCCAAGGACTCGACACACACCAGAACGCGACTCGACACTGAACGTACAGCGAAATGCGAAATACATCAACATAAAAAAACTCAAACACTGATAACTTAGCCACATATAAAAAGTGCGGGCAGAGGCTGTCGCTCCTCAACAGAGGCCTTACGGCCCTTGACCGTTCCCCAGTCCCACAAAAAGTCACCAAGTCTTTCGTCGTCAACCACCTCTTCCTCAGGGGACTTTACAGGAGGATCCGAACTCCGTCGCCTCCGCGACAGACTCCACAGCGGACTCCTCCCAGATGTCGGGCCGTGACTGTGTGGCTGTATAGGCATGGGAAGCGTAACCTCCTTGGCCGGGAACGTGCGGTGCGATGCCTCCATGGGCACTGGCGTGGGCTGCGAGACCTCCACGGACATGGGCTGCGAGACCTCCCCAGGCGTGGGCTGCGAGACCTCCACAGGCGTGGGCTGCCAGACCTCCACAGGCGTGGGCTGCAAAACCTCCACGGCAGCCGTTATAAGCCACCCACTTGCCTCCGCATCCTCGGTGACTCCTGCTGCGTCCTTGTGGTGGTCAGTTCATCTGTCACGATCCCCAATCTCATAAAGATGTGGATGCAGATGCAGGAGTTAACATTGACTGTGTTTATTAAAAACATAACATAGTCCATAAACACGACAGGGTGCTCACACAGAACGAGAGTGGTGTGGGTGTGGGTGAAGATGAGGGTGAGGGTGAACTGACAAAAACAGACTAACCAAACCAGACTTAAATACACGGACAGGAACAAAGGGCTGAACTACACACAGGTGAAGCTAATAACAGCTAACACAGGATGTGGGGGCAAGACGAGACAGAACGAAACGAACCAAAACAAACGGGACACAGCGCCCCCTGCTGTCTGCACCACTAAGGCGCAGACCAGCTCCTGACAACATTAGGATAAGTCGGCAGCTTCATTTAACACCTTGCCTGCTCTAATTAGCCAGTCGGCCTAGAAGAACTACACAAAAGTCTGTTTGCATTTTATGCATATTTTTGGACCAAAAAAATTAGGGTTTGCCATTTAGTGAAGTAACCTCTAGCATCTTATTAAAAGGTTCATTCCTAGTCATTACTGAAACAAGGGATTCATTTGAGGCATGGCAAAGATAATTAAAGCCCTAAATGCGAATGTAACCAAAAAGTGAGGATTTATCTGCAGAGCCAGTTTGAACCGAACTTACCCGAACCATATTTTAAAACAGTATAAATGAATGAATATAGAACATACCCATTTTTTTCCCCCTCCTAAAATGTGTTCGCAGGAATTTTGATTTTCAGCTCTGGATTGGCCATCAACATTCACAGTGATCACATTCTCCGGAACCTGAGAAAACCAGGCGAGATCACCTACAAGATTCCCAAAGGTATTTATAAAACACCACACGCTCCTGCCGTGACGGCTCAGTGTCTCGACGTTTCAAGGTGTTTACATTTACCAAATAAAGTGCATGTTCACAAAGTACAAAACCACAAAGAAGAGACAGAAGAAAAGCCTGATTTTCCACTACTTGATAAAATCTGTGTAGGCTTTACAGCTTTCTATATTCTGGTAACTAGGTGCAGAAATACAGTTCGCAAATTATTTTTCTCAGTAAGGAAGGAAAGGCCTTTCTTATCACAACATGATATTTTACTTTAAAAGCAACAGTGATTATTTTTCCATGCTCAGTTCTGTACCTAGTGGTTTGACCGTTGGAGATTTATAGGCAACAGAAGCATCATAGTGGGAGTGTAACAATACATCAATCTACATCGATACATTAATGATACTCTCCTGGTTTGTTGAAATGAAAACATTGATCCGACATCATAAATATTACAACATTCCTCAAAATCCCAAATAAGTTACTTTTTATTAACAGAATTAAGAGTCTTCATTCATCAATATTTTCAATATTTTCCCTAAAATTTAAGAAATATATTTTATGAGTATAATATTAACACAATAACCTGTTTTGCACAATAAAACTCAAAAGTCAAAGTAAACTTTGTCATCTCAACTATGTACATGGAGACGAGACGACGTGGCTCCAGGTTCTACAGTTCTCTCATATCGGCAGATGGTACTATACTCCTAATAACTAGCCATTTTAAATTACCTTGATAGCTTTGACACACAAATTCATTTTAAGCTAACGGGTTAACAAGGTTAACCTTCAATTTTTCTTGCATTTCTACAGGAGGAATGTTTGACTATGTGTCCGGTGCCAATTTTTTCGGAGAGATTTTGGAATGGTGTGGATATGCTGTAGCTACTTGGTCTCTCCCCACGTTCTCCTTCGCATTCTTCACTCTGTGCTCCATAGGGCCCCGAGCCTATCACCACCACAGGTACGAAAATGACAGCGCTCTCATTCATGAATTTGTTTTATTTCTGCTGCAGCCACGGCTGGGCAATTTGTCAAAAAGGATGTTTTTATGACTGGCAAACTATGCTGAAAATATATTAAAATAAGTACTTAAAGTCACATCATTTGTATGTTAAATATAGTCAAAATCTCAGCATGCAATGAATTAAATAAAGTTTAGATAGCTGTCGTGTAGAAGCTCCGTTAGACAGTAATTAATGACTTTATTATTACTATTAAAGCACTTTTGGGTCAATTATGACATCTTCATTGCTGACTTTTTTAAAAGCAAATACACTTTTGTGACTGTATGCATTCTTCTCTGTCCTTTAGGTTCTACCTCAAAAAATTCAATGATTACCCAAAGTCCAGGAAGGCAGTTATACCTTTTATCCTCTAGGATTTGCGAGGGGAAAAAGACTTTTCTCAAAAATAAGCAAGGACGACGGCCGTTATTCACGCAGCACTCTTCAAAAGTCAGGACCAAATTAAATAAATAACAAATTATTACCACATAATAAATGTACCACGTTTGCTGTATTCACTGTATTTGTCTCTGTATAGTATGTAATATATTTTAAACACTTTGAAAATATATCTTTAACCCCTTATTATAAAAGGAAACTTTTATTAACTTGTTACTGTACTCATCATGTGTCATTCGGATGGATGTTTTAAGCAGGAGTTCTAAATAAAATTGGATTTGTTTTGAACAGAAAATAATGTTAGACCTTTCATCACATGACCAGATATTAACACAGTAGTTTATAATCTGAAGCCTGGGTGATATGTCACATTCTTTCTGAATGTAGAACAAACACAAATGTCTTAAGATTCACAAAAACGAATGCTAACTTTCTGTCTCTTCTAAAAACGTTTTATCAAAAGCATATGAATTTTTCTCAGCTCTAAATCAGCTAAAACTAAATCAATAAATCTAAACACAACAGCTGTCATACATGCAGGAACTTATGCATGTAATAAATTTTGGCAACATTTTGTGTAAATTGCTATTTTTATCCTTTCATTAAGTAGCAGACGTTTTCATAGTGTCCATTCTCAGTAAACTGCACGCAACAGATACTGCTGCATTACCATAGGCCAATAATCATGACCATATCTGCTTATCCTGCTGAACGTTTACTGTATGTTGTATTTGCAATAATCCAAAAATAAAGCACATTTCATATTTTAATGCCTCAACTGACAATGATTTAAATACACCAGTGACTGCACCAGATTTTTAATTCATATTCATTTATATAGCTATTCAGAATTTAAAAATATATATACAACAGCTGGCAAACAGCAAAAATCAACATGTGAGCCAAAAGAGCCATGGCAGGCTACAGGTGTGTGAGAAGCAGCTACTCCTCGCTCACTGCTTTCCGTTTGAGCTGCGTTTCCGAACGTACGGATCTCTTCATCGCCTTCTGCATGACCCATGTGGCAAAATGCAGGCTGACAAAGGCACCAGCAGCAACCCAGAGCCAGTTCTTCCTTATCCAGCCCTGGCTCTTCATCCTGACCACAGTCCCTCAAGAACGATGAGGAACAGCTGAGGAAAACAAAAACAAATCTATTAAAATAGCTTGGTTAAAAAAACAAGAATAACCATAATAATGCCTCATTCAACATATTGTAGGTTACAAAGGTCAAAGCCAAAAAGTGACACTGTTTAAGAGAAAGTGAAAGCTCACCGTCACACTTATTCGTTGGCCGTTTCGGTCCTCTTCTTCTTCTTTTTGGGAGTTTCGGGCAGTGGGGGCAAGACAGGTGTGGAAGGAGCCACGTAGGACACGATGCCCGGCTCTGGGATGCTCTGGTCTTGGGCCTGGCGCAGCAGCGGATTGGATTTGAGGTTATACCAGCCCCAGTGGACAAAGCCGAGGCCTGTTCCCATAACAATCAGCACTTTATAATTTTCCCAGAAGGTCCTGAGCTTACTCATTGCTGCCGGTGCTGAGCTGTGGCACACACAAAAAAGAATAATAATAAGTAAACAATTAATATCCTTCACATAACAAATGACAGGCAAAGTGGTAGCTTACAACTGAGGTAAATTACATTGATATCCATATACTGAATACATACACAACGTAGTGAATGGTTTAAAATCATTATTTTCTGTATATATTCAGTATGTGAATATAAATGTAAAGATATATAGATACAGATATACACTCAGCTTAATGAATGGTGAAAAACATTTTTTTTGACAAAATACTCAATGTGTATGTATATACGTAAGAAATGTCAGGTGGCACAACCAAATATTTGTAACATATTCCTGTTTATTCTAAGAGAAACATATTATTCCTAACATATTATTATTTTATGGTTGTGTTTTGTATATCTAATCATTTGAGATAATTACATTCTTATTCTTGTGGTCAGGTATTTAGTATTTTTAGCTGCCAATTTTAGATTAAAAGGCAGAAAAATAATGTACTGGAACGTGTATATATTCAGTGAATATGACTAGTGAAAACCCATATTTGCAATATATACTCAGCATGTGGTTATAAACGTAAAGGTAGCTAACAGGTAAAGGTAAATTACACTTATATCCGTAAACTGAGCAAACAAATTAACCTGCTAATTTCCGAACAAGCGTTAACAACCCAGACTAAAGTTAAGGCGACTGAGAAATATTATGAAAATGAGGTTATAACACGAAATAATTAACTGACCGCTACCAGGACTAAGAAGGGGCGATGAATATATGTTGCCATGCAACTTAATATATTAAATGACGTACTTAAAGTCTCACCTTCACGTCTTCACTGCGGCTGCCATGTTTGGGGTCCTTAGCAACCCGGTGGATACAAGTACAAACTGCTTGTACCCTTAATAAAACATAAACATTTATTTATCAAAGAAAATATCATAAAAACTCTCTGTACTATTGATGCCGTCTTTAGCTTTGCACATGTGGATTTTATTCATGTATATATGCCAAAACGTTTTGAAATTAATATTTCTGTACAGGCAACTGTTCCGGGTTTCCTTAAAGAAGACGATTTGATTGGTCCAACAGCTGCAGTGTTGCCCTGGATGATTGGTTTGTTTATTTCGTGGGCGGGGCCTGTTTTTTTTTTTTGGCGGGAAGGTGCAGGTTGCGGCTACAGCAGCAAGATGGCGCCAGTTAACAAGTCACTGAAAGCAGCTCACAGAACTGAAGTTAAATCTAACATATGAATAAATGTATATTTATAAAAATACAAACAAAGGATAAATACTGCATGGTGTATTACATATTACAATATAACTTCTAACAGTACTTTGTTGAGTGTTTTGAAAAGGGAGTTGCACTGCAGACATTGCAGTTGTAAATTTGCTATAGATTTTGTTTTCTGTAAATTTGCCACTTTAAATATACAAAAAAAGGCCAAATAGTAGTTTATTAAACACTTACTGCAGTATTATATCCTACACTTAACACTTAAGTGTATGTTTGAGGGAGAGAAAGATTGGGATTGAGGCAAAGAGAGAAAGACATGGAGGAGAGAGTCATACATTTTTAAGAATAAAACGGAATGTATGCATTTTTTTTCTCAGAAATTTGCCATTTAATTAAAATCTGTGACTCTACTATATCAAAGAATTTTCAAAGTTTTTTCTCTTGTAAATTTGTGACAGGAATTTCTGATATTTTTCTGTTTGTTATCTCCTCCCTGAGCTCCAGTATTTTTCTTATCCCCTCTTCCCAAGGCCCTGAAGGGCAAGCCTTTTATTTTAATGGTGATTTACTAAAATCCAGAAGTATTTCATTGAATTGTAACTAAATTGTAACTGTAACTCTAGTTTAGACTTTATATTTTATATTCTATTTATATACAGTATGCATATTCTACGTGCCTTATTTGTATACTCTATATAGAGTACATGTATACAGCTGAGATGAAGTTCACGTTGACTTTTTCTTATTCACATCCAAGGTTATGAACCGAACCGTAGCTCAAAAACTGAGGTATGAACCGAACTGTGGATTTGTAGAGCCGCACACATGCAAAATGTCTTCACAAACACCACAAAGGTCCTCATAAATATACACAGACCTGCTCTTCCACACACTATTACTGTAGTACATAATGTCTTTCCCCTTTTCCATCCATGTCTCTCTTTTTCTTTTATCTAATGGATGTTTTTATGTATTTTTATACAGACTCATGCTAGTTTTGGATTCACACTCATCATGCTGTGAAGGTGGAGGACCAGCGCTCTCCTGGGGCTCGTCACATCTGTGGGAGAAACATCTGTTGCCAGGGATAATAATCTCTCTCTCTCTCTCTTTCCTCTCAATATCTCTCTTTTTCCTTTCCACCTCTCTTACAAAGTGGTTGTAGTACAACTTGACACAAAATAAAAACAGAACATCACATCCAAATTGTAGAATTTTAGTTGACTACTTAATACTCCCCCCAAAAATTCATGTTTTAATGATGATTTAAAGCAATCAGTTTCCTCAAACAGTTGAATGAACTCATTTTCTTTGCAGTTCAGGCAAGTACTGAACCCTCTATAGTCCCTGATAATATTAGTTGGCAAGAAATATCTTGTGAGAAATGAGTATTTTTTGGGTCGGCCGGTCGGTCATTTCCGGGCAAATAGGGCCACCACATGACCCTGTTTGTGAGAACACAGCTGCACAAGTGTTTTTATGACAAGTGAGATCTCTCTCCCTCTCTCTGTCTTCCCTCTCGTCTCTTTCCCACAGATGTAATTTGATAAGGAATGGAAGTATTCCAAGCTTGACCCTCTGGATTCGTCCCAGGTCTAAGCCACGCTTGGTGTCTCACGCTTCTCTGTCTCTCTACCCGTCTTACGCAAGAGACACGGAAAAGTTTATTCCCTCTTTGCCTCGCATCTGTATATGCAGCACTCGCTTGGATTAATGCCACAGCTGTCTGAGTGTCACGACTGTACACGTAAGGGCTTGAAGTTGGAAAGGAGATAGAGCTTTAGAAGAAAAGTGTTGAGGAAGCTTCTTTTAAATGTTGATGTTGCATGCTGCAAACTACATGTGATTAAAGGTAGTTAAGCTACATCTGAGATACTGGTTTGTTATATTAGTTATCTACACTACAACTTTTAATAAATACAGCATTTTTGTTTTCACCTTGGCCAAGGTGGACTCCATCGTAATGCAACAACACTACTTCTGTCAATCAGTAACACCTCCCTCCACACTACATTGCTATTCTTTCCGCCCTAATTTTTATTTATGCCATTTAGCAGATGCTCCTGCAGGGACAGTCACTGTGGATCCCAGTTTTTAGACCACTTCAGAAAACTAAGTGTGGAAACACTCATATATTTCATCAGCAAATAATCATTGTTCTTGCTAAAGATCATGTAGGCATGTTCATGCATTGACGTGTAATTCTTCTGAATTCTTCAGGGAACCAATGTTACATTATTATGACATGAAAAGGCAAGGTTCTACTTGGGAAAGCACATTTCAGAATACCAGAGAATTACAGTTTTAAAGCTCAGCAAACCAGAAATACCGGGGCATGCAAATAACAGAAATCAACTTTGCCATTTTGTTTTCTGGTTGCACAACAGGCGAGTGAAAGGACATCAGCAAAAATGCTTCTTTTTTTTTTTTTTTTTAAAGTTCAATCAAGCTGCTTTGTTGCTGGACAATATCTAATCGACATAATTTTGGCCATGACGACGTGTCCCCTTTAAAAATATTGACTTAAAAAAAATATCTCAGCTTTAATATTTGAGCATATTTACATTACAAAACTTGTCAGTGAACTATGAAGGCAAAAACCAAACCGAAAACCACAAAACAAAATAAATATTAATTAATCGCAATCGACGTAAAATGCTAGATTCATCTTGACGTTGATTTGGGGTCAGATCGGCCAGCCCTAGATTTTTCAGTTTCGATTCATTTTCGATGATTTGTCCAGCCCTAGTTCATGAGCGTGCGTGTGTGTGAGCCGATATGAGCAATCTATTAGTATGAAGGCCAAGCGACTCTGAACACGTTTTTGGAGCAGACAGCACCGCGTCACATTTGAGCCGTGCTAAAGCTAAAAAACAGGTGCGTCATCGCCACGCTTACGCTTACATTTAGGCTGGGCTCCCGTCAGCCGTGCGTGGGAAGGATCACTCTTGTTTTTTTTCTTCAGTTTTTTACTTCAGAAAAAATGGGCCAGCCCATCCTTTTTTCCCTTTCTTTTACTGAAGCTCTGACTCCTTCCCATGAGAGAGAGAGAAAGATGAGGGCAAAACAGAGCAAGAGGGAGGGAGGAAGGTGCATTTGAAGTTGACTAATTGGAAGGTGCTTAAGGCTAGAGTGCTGTGCTTGAACACACACACACACACACACACACTTGTATTACTAACTTTATGAGCTACTTTAATATGACCTCTGCATTTGACCAGTTTGTGGAGGAGCAGTGGGCAGCTTTTTTGGCAGTGCTTGGGGATGGTACCCTGCTCATGAGTACCTCAGAGATACCTTTACCGGTCTGGGTCCTTCTGATCACGTGGTTGCTCGAATCACGTCAAATTTGGTGACTTTGTGAAAAATGGTAAAGTAAAACGTCAAAAAAGGAGCTCCATGTTAGTCTATGGGGGAAAAATTGGACGGAAAAATGGACAGAACTCACGAATGAGTGCACATATCAAAAATATGTACGCAAGCACACCACACCACGCTAGTCTGCACTTTTTAGAGCTGGAACGAAGTTTCTAGCACAAAAACTGTAGGAGGAGTAGCGATCAGAAAAAGTGCTCACTGCAATCCCATAATACTTACATTTTTCCTTATGGGGACCGGTCCTCACAAACACAAACGTCCTCACAAATCTTTTAGGGGACAGCCAGGTCATCACAAGCCCCATATACATGTACACACACACACAGACCAGTCTACTGTGGGAACTTTGGTTCTAAAACCATTCGACCTGTCTGTGGACCCCCAGGGAAACCCAGCATCGACATGCTGGGGCAGGACTGGAGTCTACTGACCACTTCCAATATGTTTGTCATCATGTCTACCCACTCACACACACTCACACACACTCACACACACCTCACCATATCTCCAGACAAGTGATTAGCTGTTTTAACCCATGATCCATTTAGCAAACACTGCCCTGAGTCAGAGTGGAGAAAACTACAGATGGTGACGCTTCCAATTTACCTTGTTTCTATTAAAACAGTAGCTTGGCTGCAGCTTCCACAATGTTGGAGAAAACTGGTGTGTGTGTGTGTGGGTGTGTGTGTGTGGATGCGACCGACTGCGCACAACGGATGTCAGATAGTCCTGAATGAGCCATCGGAAGGTTCGGGCGGAAGGTTTAGGCGTTGATGTGCTTCAAAGTTACTCATGCATTTCAAGTGGGGGCGTCTGGGACACCTGGTGCACGCACACACACACACACACACACACCTGGACTGCAGGAATGATCGCACACACACTTCCCTATTGACAATACTGACAGCTCTTAAGTGGAGGCAGCCTCATTAGCACCAATTATGCGCTAAAATGCTACATAAGTTTGCGATGTCATAATAGAGCTTTTGTTTGCTAATTGTGACTCCACTGACTGCTCTCTGACCGCTTACTATTATATAATATATATATATATACACAGGTTAGAGCTATTTAAAAGGCTGTGTGCGTATGATATGGAGTGAGAGAGAGTGTGTGTGTGTGTGTGTGTGTCTATAACACACCTGGCAGTTCACACAATTTCCCAGACTACTACATCAATGGGTACTAATACCCGTGAGAGTCCTCCCTCCCTTCCTCTATCTGTCTCTCGCTCGTTCCCTCCTTTCGTCTGCATGTCTTTCTCTCTTTTTGTCTCGATCCCTATGTCTTTGTCTGCTGTCTTTCCACTCTCTCTCTGTCTGTCTCTCTGTCTCTGTCTCTGTCTCTCTCTCTCTCTGTGTCTCTCGTTCCCTCCCTTCTTCTGCAGCTCTCGCTCTCTCTTTCTTCTTCATGTATTTCTCTTTGTTTGCCTTAATCCTCTTCGCTCTCTTTCTTTCTTTCACTCCCTTCTTCTTCACGTCCTTCTCTCTCTCTCTCTCTCTCTCTCTCTCACGTTGACAAGTTTTCAGGGCAATTTCGAAGTCGTGTTTTGGACGATCATTTTGTTTTTCAGGTAGTTTTGCAGATTAACTAATCCTATTCACACGACACACCCAACAGCTGTACCTGCAACAACAGGTTACTCTGTGTGTGTGTGTGTGTGTGTGTGTGTGTGAGAGAGAGATACAGACACACCCCATTCCGAAGGCTACTGTTTGAGCATTCTGTATGAAGTGGCGCCAGGACGTGGGCGGGAGACATCACCATTCTCAGCGTCTTGATTGGCTGGGAGACGTGAAATCATGCTGTCAATCAAATGTGTCTTCTAGAACTTGACCACGAGACATAGTTTATGTAATTAACATGTGTCTGACATGTGTGTGTGTGTAAGTTGTGGATGGGAACAGAAAAACTTGCAGCATCAGCACTTGTCACTGCGGGAGAGAAAGTGAGTGTGGTGTGTGTGTGTGTGTGTGAGATGTGTGTGTGTGTATAAGTAAAGAATGCCTCTCTACATTACATCCTCTGTGCATTGGTCTCTGTTGCTACTGGCCTGTATCCAGGGTTTTCCTTCAACCTTCAGAATGTGCAAAGTAAAATTCCCTCCACAAAACCACTGCACTTTCCCCGTTTCTTCTGCGTTATATCATTTTTATTTTCATAATTAGCAGCATGAATGAGCAGAGAAGAAGTCTGTCAGGGAAATGCAGGAGAAACTGAGAGCTTGGAACGGTTCTCTGGAGGGAATTTTATTTTATTAGCAGATTAAATAAAAATTATTCTAACACTGCATATCATTATTGTAGACCGTTTAGCCATTCCTAACTGTCTATCTCTCCATTATCTATCTATCTATCTATCTATCTATCTATCTATCTATCTATCTGTCTGTCTGTCTGTCCATGTCTATCCTTCCATCTATCTCTCCATTATCTATCTCTCCATTATCTATCTATCTATCTATCTATCTATCTATCTATCTATCTATCTATCTATCTATCTATCTATCTATCTATCTGTCTGTCTGTCTGTCTGTCTGTCTGTCTGTCTGTCAATTAATCTGTCTGTCTGTCTATCTATCTATCTCTCCAACGTTGGACTACAGTAAAAATCTCAGGAATCCATTTTGGGCTTGAACTGTAGACTGGATTAAATCTCAGGACCCACTCTGGAGCTAAACTCTACACTGGAGCAAACTTCCAGAGCCACAGTAGATCAGTCAAGCTCCTCAAATGTGAGAACCAGTAGATCTCTAGAACCAAAATAAACACAATCTCCAGGTGCAGGGTTCGAACTCTGCAGTTCGGTAGATCTCAAGAGCTAGGCTTTTATAACTCTAGTGAGACTTGCAGACACAAAAGCAGGCGTTTCCATGCTAAGCCTAAATGATTATTACACAGCTGGAGGTGAGAGTCCATATTTATTTGATTCACTCTGATATCTGGCTTTTGCCCTAATCTCTGTCCACAGTTCACTTTATCGTGAAGTGTTTTCCCTGCACGGTGTAACCAGAGAAAGTTGTTTGATTTGTGCTCTGTACGGAAGAAGTGTTATGGTCCATGACAGGCTCCGATTAGGAACAAAGGGATAATTTCCCCCTTTCCTCTCCTCCATCCCTTTTTCTCTCCATTGTTCTCTCTCTCCCTCTCTCTCTCTTTCTCTCTCTCTCTCTCTCTCTCTCCCTCTCTCTCTCTCTCTCCCTCTCTGAGTGGTGTTGTTTTTAATGGCCACTCTTGAAGGATCTCAGCTTTCAGAGTGATTAAAAGTGCTACACCACGCTGTGTGTTCCGGCTCTCTGATCTCATCCCGGCTCTCAGGAACACACTGCTGATTGGGGGATACAGTACTGTTGTGGTTACGAGTTTGTGTGTGTGTGTGTGTGTGTGAGGGGGAATTCTGTGTTGGTGGATTGTGTGCAGTTTTCTCTGTCTTGCTTTCTTGGCTTCCAGTACCAGGGTGTTGAAGTGTGTTGAAGTGTGTGTAGGGTTAGTAGTGGTAGGTAACTAAAATGAGCGACACTCCTAACTTAACTACTTTTAACTACAGTAGTGTCAGTGGTAAAGCTGCACATGAGAACAAACGAGATGAGACTTGACTTGGACTTGTCCCTCAAAGACTCAAGACTTGACTTGGACTTGTCCCTCAAAGACTCAAGACTTGACTTGGACTCTAGCACAAAGACTCAAAATTTGACTTGGACTCTAGTATAAAGACTCAAAATTTGACTTGGACTCTAGCACAAAGACTCATGACTTGACTTGGACTCTAGCACAAAGACTCAAGACTTGACTTGGACTCTAGCACAAAGACTCAAGACTTGACTTGGACTCTAGTACAAAGACTCAAGACTTGACTCGGACTCTAGTACAAAGACTCAAAATTTGACTTGGACTCTAGCACAAAGACTCAAGACTTGACTCGGACTCTAGTACAAAGACTCAAGACTTGACTTGGACTCTAGCACAAAGACTCAAGACTTGACTCGGACTCTAGTACAAAGACTCAAAACTTGACTTGGACTCTAGTACAAAGACTCATGACTTGACTCGGACTCTAGCACAAAGACTCAAAACCTGACTTGGACTCTAGCACAAAGACTCAAAACTTGACTTGGACTCTAGTACAAAGACTCAAAACTTGACTTGGACTCTAGTACAAAGACTCAAGACTTGACTTGGACTCTAGTACAAAGACTCAAGACTTGACTCGGACTCTAGTACAAAGACTCAAAATTTGACTTGGACTCTAGTACAAAGACTCAAGACTTGACTCGGACTCTAGTACAAAGACTCAAAACTTGACTTGGACTCTAGTACAAAGACTCAAAACTTGACTTGGACTCTAGTACAAAGACTCAAAACTTGACTTGGACTCTAGTACAAAGACTCAAAACTTGACTTGGACTCTAGTACAAAGACTCAAAACTTGACTTGGACTCTAGTACAAAGACTCAAAACTTGACTTGGACTCTAGTACAAAGACTCAAAACTTGACTTGGACTCTAGTACAAAGACTCAAAACTTGACTTGGACTCTAGTACAAAGACTCAAAACTTGACTTGGACTCTAGTACAAAGACTCAAAACTTGACTTGGACTCTAGTACAAAGACTCAAAACTTGACTTGGACTCTAGTACAAAGACTCAAAACTTGACTTGGACTCTAGTACAAAGACTCAAAACTTGACTTGGACTCTAGTACAAAGACTCAAAACTTGACTTGGACTCTAGTACAAAGACTCAAAACTTGACTTGGACTCTAGTACAAAGACTCAAAACTTGACTTGGACTCTAGTACAAAGACTCAAAACTTGACTTGGACTCTAGTACAAAGACTCAAAACTTGACTTGGACTCTAGTACAAAGACTCAAAACTTGACTTGGACTCTAGTACAAAGACTCAAAATTTGACTTGGACTCTAGTACAAAGACTCAAGACTTGACTTGGACTCTAGTACAAAGACTCAAAACTTGACTTGGACTCTATTACAAAGACTCAAAATTTGACTTGGACTCTAGCACAAAGACTCAAGACTTGACTCGGACTCTAGCACAAAGACTCAAAACTTGACTTGGACTCTAGTACAAAGACTCAAGACTTGACTTGGACTCTAGCACAAAGACTCAAGACTTGACTCAGACTCTAGCACAAAGACTCAAAACTTGGACTCTAGTACAAAGACTCAAGACTTGACTCGGACTCTAGCACAAAGACTCAAGACTTGACTCGGACTCTAGCACAAAGACTCAAGACTTGACTTGGACTCTAGTACAAAGACTCAAGACTTGACTTGGACTGGAAGAATTGACTTGTGAACGTCTCTGCTGCACATCCTTAGTAAGGTTGCCAATGTGCAAAGACAACGTCCGGTGTTCGACGTAACAGTCTGACTGTAGTTTAGCTACTTTTAATCAGAAGTAGTTTGCGGCTTGAAAAACGACCATTTAAAAGTCCAACGTTGTTGGCGTGAGCACTTGTAAAGACTCACACGGACAAACTCTCACGGTAGTTGTCTGTAATTATGGTGTAATTTCAGTGTAGTCCGTCTACAACAATGGCTGAGTGGTCACGAGTATTTTCTTTACAACTGTTTCGGTCGTTCTCCCGCCCCTCTCTCCTTGTTCTGGACGAGCCCCAGACGAAAGGAAAGTTGACATCATTCCTTTCTGTGAGGGCACACACAGTTCCCACAAATACACACACTCACACACACACACACACACCGGCTGAGTCATGGTGCAGTGTTAATTAGGGGTCTGAAACACTCTCCTTTGACAGGGTGCGGCCAGACTTGGAGAGAAACGTCTCTACAAGAATAAACCTCCCGTGTGTGTGTGTGTGTGTGTGCTCGTGAGAGAGAGATAAAAAGTTGGCTTAAAATTGTTAGAGTTAATTTCAGCCTAATTCTTAATTCTCCGGGGGTTAGAAAAATTACAAAACCGCAAAAATCTGAGCAATCTTAAATTTAAAGTGACTTTAAAGTGAACAGTCACTTAAAATGTGCACACACACTTTAGTTCAAACACACACACACACACACACAGGCCGCTCAGTGTGATATCTTTTTACATCAGGGGCTACTATAATATCTAATATTTCATGGTTGCCATGGTGACTGTCGCCATCAGGGCCGTGTCTTGTTTCCGTGACAAATTCGTTAATGTAACAGAGCCATTAGAGTGTGAGAAGAACAGCACACGTGCACAATCTCTCCCTCTCTCCTTCTGAGTTACTCTCACTCGCTCTCTTTCCCTCTCACACGCACACACACGCAAACGTTTTCTTATTTCTCTCTCTACCTTCCTCTTTGGTCGTCTCTTTGTCTTTATTGGTTATCAGCAACAGACCGAAAGTGTGACTATATACAACGCAAGTCCAACACAACACAACACAACACAACACAGCGCAACTGTGACACAACACAACGCAAATGCAACCCAAGACAACGCAAGTGCAACAACAATGCAAGTGCAACAATAGTGACACACCACACCACAAGTGCTACACAACACAACGCAACTGTGACACAACACAAGCACAACACAACACAGATGTGACACAACACAGCGCAAGTGCAACGCAACAAGTGTGACAACACAATGCAAGTGTGAGTCAATACAACACAAGTGTAACAACAATGCAAGTGCAACCACAATAGTGACACAATACAACGCAACTGTGACACGACACAACGCAAATGCAACCCAAGACAACGCGAGTGCAACAACAATAGTGACACAACACAAGTGCATTACAACACAACGCAACTGTGACACAACACAACACAAGCGCAACAAGTGTGACACAACACAATGCAAGTGTGACTCAATACAACACAAGTGTAACAACAATGCAAGTGCAGCAACAATAGTGACACAATACAACGCAAATGCAACCCAAGACAAAGCAAGTGCAACAACAACAGTGACACAATACAAGTGCATTACAACACAACGCAACTGTGACACAACACAAGTGTGACTCAATACAACACAAGTGCAACAACAATGCAAGTGCAACAATAGTGACACAATACAACGCAACTGTGACAACACAACGCAAATGCAACAAGTGTGACACAACACAGTGTGAGTGCAACACAACACAACGCAAGTGCAACACAATGCAAGTTAAGCACAACACAAGTGTGACAACACAAAGCAAGTGTGACTGAACACAAGGCAAATGTGAGTCAACAGTGCAAAAGCAACACAACGCAAGTGTGACTCCAGTGTTGTGTGGTGTCTGTGAAGTTGAATGTGTTTTGCGTACTTGCATCGTGTCAATGAATGTGCAGTGCATTTTATGTCACAGTGAGATCTCTCTCTCACACACACACACACACACACAGACAGCCTCAGAATAGTTATGTATAGTACAGTAAGAGTTAAGGAGTGTGTGAATAAACACAAATACACATTTGTTTCTTACAAAGCATTTAATAAATATAACTTTCCAACAACACAAACAAAACTCATGACCAAGGCATTTGAAAAATACACGCTCACATTTAGGTCTAAACTGAACACTAACCTGGAAGTGAAAATTCATCTCCTAAAATAAAAAACACAGACCGTCGGAATAAAGCGTTAAGAAGCGTTTTGGACCTGCCCTTCTGCCCGCGGCGGCTAAAAAAATCCTCAGTTACACGAGTAACGCTTTATATGACGGTGAGTTCTCCCTTTTCCAGAAAAAGAAGCTCTTACTTGAAATGTCTGTTTTTCGCGTCAGTCCTTTGCTTTTACGGCTGCGTACGCAAAGAGTGGGCCAGCGACTAACATTTCCCTCTCGCTAGAAAACGCTGCAGCGGGAGACGTGGAGGTGGAAGCTTCTAGATCGGCATATAAAACGTTTGGACGTTCTGACGTCAAAAAATATTCAAACCCGACAGGAACGTTTAGTCGTAAAATGCGGTTTCAACAAGTTCTCTTGTATGCGTTCAAATAACACCCGCAGTATAGCGTTTTAAAAATAAAACTACTCTTACCGTGAACACTTTTGGCTCTCAGGAAATGAAATGACAACATTTTACCGTCAAAAAATCAACAAAGCTTACAAAGCTGTCAAACCTTGAAATCTAAACCAAGCACATAAATAAAATAAAAACCAAAAGGAATGATAGGCTCTTGATTATTAAGTTAATAAATCAAATATACACCATGATTAATTAAAATATGTACACACAAAAATCTACAAAACAACAACCCATATCACATCGAGAATCCAATTCTTCATACCACAAGGAACTGCTGACCTGCGTTTCACCTGCACGCTTGCAAACGAACAACACACAAATACGAAATTGAAACAATAAATACGTGGTGCGGTTAACGGGGGAACTTTTGTGCCAGATTTTAACGGGGCACGTTAACTACCTCCAGCTACGCTTTTTATCTTATCCAGCAAAATCAGACGGGTTTCCCGGTTTTCGCTGGCGTCAACACGGTTCTCGTGAAATGCTTGCAGAAAAACACTGACAGGTCACTGCTGAGTGCAAAGTCGTGTGCTCCTAAAATAAAAAATAATAGGGCACAAAAATTGAATTTCACATTTTTGGAAATGTAAATTTTCTTCAAACATCTTTGAAATGATTTTGTTGCCAATGTTCGGAAAATACAATTTTTAAACATCTCTGAAATTTTGAAATTCAATGTTTTTAACATGTCGTCAAAATGATGTTAATCCCAATTTTCAGAAATTCACATTTTTAAAGAAACAAATTCAAATTTGAAATGAAGTTTTTTCAAACGTCTTTGTAATGATGCTTTGCCAACTTTTAGAAATGCAACGTCACTGTCTTCTTTGGCAATTTTTGAAATTTAAAAATTCTTAAAAATGTCTTTAAAATTGTGCTAATGCAAATTGTTGGAAGTTCAAAAATGTTGGCATCGTCTTTGAAAATATGTAAATGTTTTATTTACATTTCTCAAAAACATCGTCAAAATGACGTCATTTACAATTTTGGAAAATTCCTTTTTTACAAAACGTTTTTGAAACGATGTTGCCAATTTTTTAAATTCAATTTTTAAAAAAAGTTTTACATGACAAATTTAAATTTTTTTGTGTGTATAAGCTAGAACTGATCATTACTTTACCCAAAAATAAAATAACAATGAAAAAAATCCCCACAACTTCCATCTGACCGGATTAGCCAGCGCGTCTTTAAGTCGGGGTGGGAATTTTGTTTTTTGGCTTTTGTTTGTCAACGTTTTTAAAAACAAACCAAACGCTCAGATTCCCAAACAGAGACGACGAACGGAGGGTCAGAAAGAGAAGTCTTTTCTGTTCCCACTCCCTTATTTTCTGCTCGACTCGGGGTGGTGGGGTGGGGCGTGACGGCCCGGCCCACGGCGACCGTTGCTAAGCTCCGGGCAACGAGTTCATTTTTCCCGTCGTTTCCTCCCCCTTCCGCTATACGATGTACTCCATCCTGTGCAAACTGTTCTGCGACTCCAACTCTCGGTTGTCGCGTTTGTTCATCCAGTGGCTCGCTTTTAAAGCCGATCGCTCGTCGCGGTCCACCAGCGTGTAGGCAGGTTGGCGCGGAAAGCGGGCCTTGTGCAGCCGCTTGTCGGCGTCGTCGCGGCTGCCGCCGTCGGCGTTGTCCGGGCGGCCGGCGGCGTCGGGGGAGATGTGGGTCCTGATTTTGGCGCTGACGGCGTTCTTGTCGTGGAGCTTCTTGCCGTCGCTGGGGTTTTTCTCGATGTGGTTGCGGATGTGGTTGAGGGCGTTGTTAACGGCGTTGTTGTCTTCGGCCGGCGTCGTCGAGGAAACGCAGGAGGAGGAGGAGGAGGATGAAGAGGAGGATGAGGATGAGGAGGAGGAGTGGTGGCCGGTTGCCGTGGCGCTGGCGCTGTGTTTACGTCGCCGTCTTACGCACCACAGCAGTACCGATGCCAAGGCCAGGACCCAGACCAGCGTCACCACGGAAACCAGGACTGGCATCAGGTAGTCTGGCAAAAGATCCAACAAAAATTTAGATAATGAGTAGAACAGTTTTGCATTTTGAAACTGTAGGAACCACACTGTTAAGAGATTGTACCGTTGTGGCCGTCGTCGTGACGACGCTGCATCCGGACCTCGGCGACGGCGGTGAGGATGGTGCCGTTAGCGCTGCGCTTGCTGACCAGGTCCACGATACTGTCGGTGATCTCTTTAACGGGAGCGCGTCCAGCGCCGGCGTCCTCCGAAAGCTGCAGTAAAACACACGACGTCACCGTAAAACTTCCAGAAAGTTCCACCATCACCTTCCACAGCTCTCAGTTCAGTGTCACAAACCAACAGGAGAAAAACTACATTTGATTTATTCATATTTAACAGTTAAGTTTTTTAAATTAAAATAAAAAATTTACATATTTCAATTAAATGTTTATTATTGCTTTTTGGAACTAAATCTGAATATTATTTAAATATTTTTGACAAATTAAATTTTAAATTTTAATGTTAAATAACAGTAATAGAAACATTTTTAAAAACGTTAATTAAATGTTTTACTATTAATTAAATTAACGAAAAATGCTTTGTTGAATAAGAAAAGAATTTAAAAACGTTTTATTAAATGTTTTAATGTTAATAAAATATATATAAAATACTTTTTTGAAAAAATATCTCTTTTAAAAACAATTTAATTAAAAAAAGTGTATTACACTTAAAAAACAAATTAAACGTAAAAACGTTTTAAATTAAATGTTTTTAAGTTTTACAAATTGCGTTCTTTGTATATTGATTATATGTGAGTTTACTCAGTATCGTTGTTTAAAGAATTTAGAGTTTCAGTGTCTCCTACATTTCGATTTTGAACGGATGCTGTATTTTTACGTTGCATTTTACATTTTCTACCTTCAGTAAAACTGATTACTTTTAGTCACTGACTGTAGAGCTTTTGAGGATCATAACTGTGGTCGGAAGAACTCACGATGGTGACGTGTATCTCGTTGCTGGAGATGATGGAAGGTTCACAGCTTATGGAGATGGAAAACTCCGAGGAGAGGTTCTTCACCACGTAGAGATTCCTCAGCTCACGACACACCTGTTCCACCGTCACACCCTGCGTCGGGAATCGCGAAAATCCAGAACAAGGGATGATTTTTGTGTGATGTGATATTCCCAAACTCTGTACTTAAAGATACCCATTCCAAGCTCACGAGAAGCTACTGCACTAACGCTCCCACACCGCACTTAACGCGTTAGAGCGTGGCCCAGTCGTCTGACCCGTGGGCCCATCACGGGCCGAGGTCCGATTTAATACGGGGGCCACGCTTCAATATTATAATGCATGGCGTTATATTTGTGCCAAAACGCCCTCACCTGTGGCATGGTCTCCTTGGTGAAGGTGAAGGTCACGTTGGCACAGTTGCTGTCCAGCTGGCACCGTGTTCCGACGGCAGAGCCGTGACCCGACCAGCACTCTCCCTGGATGGGACACGGCCGGACGAAGCAGCGATCTTCTCGCACCGGGACGCACGACTGCCCCGCCGGACAATCACCTCTCCCCGCTCCGACCATACGACACGCCCTCGGACCGCACCACAACTACGGGGAGGGAAGAGACTCCAATCAGACAAGGCGTGTTTTGACGAGACGTTTCTGCCCATGGAGTGTGACATCGCCATGGATGTCAGTGTGACATCCAAGATGGAGTAGATATCTTCTGATTCTTTCTCAAGCGTACCTTGGTGCAGGTAACTCTGCCGTTGTGACAGTGGCAGGTGTTGCAGTCCTCCTCCCATCTCACTCCGTCAGCTGCCACCCGGCCGCCGACCACGCAGGGGCGTCCCGTCACTAAGGTTCAACATCGTTTTAGGCAACGTTACAGCGTGCACGATTCTTTCTTCAGAACTTCACACGAGTTTCTGAATTCTTTTAAATCCATACCTTCTTGGCACTTGACTCCGGTTCGACCCGGTGGACACAGGCAGCGGTAGCCGTTAATCTCGTCCACACACGTCGCCCCGAATGCACACGGAGACGACTGGCACTCGTTAATGTCTGTGGGGATAAGCAGAACATGAAAACAGTGTTATTATACGGTTATTACTACGTTATAATTACATAAAATCTCGTTATCAAGTTAGAACGTAATTACAAGTGATGAAAAAGAAGATTTGGGTGATAAATTTTGGCAGGCAGAAGGGACAGGGAACTTATTAACGTTTGGGGGACTTTGCCCCCAATTTGCTCCAATGAGCCAAAAAGACGCTTACGGACGCCTGATTCTGACGCCCGCGTGGACGCGGCCTTAATGTGCAAATAAAAACGGCAAGTTGCGTGAACTGTGTTTGAACTGCGATGACTCACTGATGCGGCAGTCGGGTCCGGCGAAGCCCGCGGCGCACTCGCACCGGTACCAGTTATCGCCGTCCACGCAGGTCCCGCTGTTGTAGCTAGAAGAGGAAAGGGCAGGGTCAGGGGTCAGAGGGCAAGGTTTCCATAGATACACATCTTGTTGTTAGAACAGTGTAACGAGCAGGTGCATCCCGGAAAGCCTCGGGCTTTGGTGCAGGAGCATGTGAGCGCCATGTGAACAGCGAGATGGAGATTTTAGGATGCGTTTAGCTAGGGGATATATGGGCGTGCGAGACGGACTCACCATGGCTGTGGGTTGCAGTCGTTCAAGTCTGTAAAATGAGAAAAGTAAGACGGCATTAATAACCAAAAAATGTAAAAATTGATATAAAGCATTTGCAGCACAGATGTATATCTGATTGAAATCCGCTTTATGTATATATATATATATCTATATAAATATATAAACATTTTAGGGAGAATAACTACCCTAATAATCCTACCGTAAAGCTGATTTCTCACTTTTTAGTTGTCATTTCATTCTTTTTGCAAGTTGCAATTTTGTATGAGTGATAAGGTTTAAAAACATTACATTTTAGTGAAGTTTGGAATGAATAAAACATGTTACGTGTGTGGGAGGTAAAGATGCGTCCGATCCGATACGTGGATGGGATATCGGATATCGATAACGACTCAAAAAGTTGGATGGGGTATCGGCGGCACTGGGCCGAGCTGTAAATGCGTGCACTCTGCTTTAAAATCTTGAATCTTGAATATGCAAAATTATTTATTCATAAAACATAGGCCTGGGTTCAAAGAAATCGATTCACCGATCAATATCGATTCTCGTTCGAAAAATACGATATCGATTCAAAAACTGGCGGATCGATCTTTTCCTGCGGCTGTGCATTACTTCTCGCGACCGCGCAAGGAGAACTATAAAAACGTGAGAGCGGCGAAACCCAAACCAAATAGAGCCGTGGCTGGAGCTGCTCCGCTCAAATCACCGTCTGGCCTAATTTTATAACCAAGCAAAACTAGTATTGACGCAAAGAAATCTCGAAATAAATCGATATCGAATCGAATCGAGAACTGAATCGGATCATGACCTTGTGAATCGGAATCGAATCGATTCAGGAAATCAGCAGCGATACCCAGCCATAATAAAATAACAGTCCTCGTTTAAACACAGTTCTGTAAGCCTTTGGCGCTAAAATGCTAAGGAAATTAAACAGCGTCATTTGCTTTTTGGGTTTGTGGTGCGGTGCCTTGCTTAGGGACCGTCACAAAATTACAGAACTGCGCTGAAACGAATAATTCTTGAGATATTATTTTAATAATAAATAATTTCACATATACATATGGGTGTGTAATTATTACAATCTTTTAGTAGGAAAACAGTATTTAAGTCAAGTATTTTCTTAAGCACAACAGAATAATCACGTATTCAGACATTTTTTTAAGCATTATTTTCTGTTTTATGTTTAAAAAAGACTCGGATCTGTATCGGATTTGTATCGTATCGGCAAATATCCAAATTTACAATATCGGTACCGGACATAAAAACGTGCTATCGTGCCATCTTTAGTGGGAGGGGGCTTAAAAATAGTTGTGGGTTGCTGCAGGAAAAGTTCTGGGGGGAGAAAGAGGTTTAAGGAGGACAACCAGGTCCTCGGTCTCGGGACCAACAGGTCGTGGGTTCGATTCCCACTTCCACCACTGGGTCTTCAGTCTAGAACAGGTTTAATCGCGATGTACAAACTCTTACTCTGACTGCAGGTGAGTCCCTCCCAACCTTCCTTGCAGACGCAAGTGAAGCCGTCGCCGCTGACAACGCAGGTAGCGCCGTTCTCACACGGATTGGGAAGACAGCTGCTGTTTTTGGCTACACACACACACACACACACACACAAGCACTTAAAGCAAGAGCCAGATTTGTTTGAAGATCAAGACTGTGTCCCTGATGGTTGGAGCGCCGCAGGATTAGGGGCCGTCACAAAAATACACAACCGTGTTTAAACGAATCATTTTTGAGACGTTATTTCAATAATAAATCATTAAGCATATAACCCTAACCCTCTTCAAGGAGTATCTAGGGGAATAATTTACTCCTCATATTTACTGTTTACCTTGTTTTTCCCTCAAAACATTAAAGATAATTGTTTTTAAAAAAACACATACGTTTGTCTGTGAACTTTCGTTTTACTCCAGCAGGGTTTTTTGTTAAAGTATATAACAGTCGGCGGTAACTTGATTTAATGACAGATTTTACAGAATAAAGAACTGTCGTGGATTACAACGGTCGCTCTGGATAAGAATGTTTAATAAATAATGTTAGAAATAATGTTTTCAAGCATTATTTTTTGTTTAAAAAAGACGTAATCAGATTTGTCTCTGTGTCGGCAGCTCTCCAAATTTACAATATCGATATCGGTACTGGACATTCTAGAAGTGGTATTTACGACGGCGTATTAGGGCCATTGTATACATATATATAAAAATTTACGGGGTTGGGGAGGGGGGTAAAATTACGAGAAAAAAGTCAGAAATTCTGAGATTGATGTCATATATTTGCGTGAAAAAACTCGGATATTCTCTGATATTGTAAAGTCATAAATTTGAGACAATAAAGTCCAAATTTTCGAGATTAAAGATGTAAATTTACAAGAAAAACCTCGGATATTCTCTGATATTGTAAAGTCATAAATTTGCAAGAAAGAAAACTCAGAAATCCTCTGAGATGTAAGTAGCAAATTCACGAGAAGAAAAAGTCGGATGTTTTCTGAGTTTAAAGAAAAAAACTCACAAATTTACAAGAAAAAAGTCCGATATTCTTTGAGATCAGAAAGTCGCAAATTTGCGAGAAAATGTCATGATATTTTCTGAGATTTTAAAGTCACAAAAAAGGAGGAAATCACGGAACCACAAGGCCTGTGTGAAACTGTCACTGGACGCTTCACACAGAGGCACAAGCTCACGGATGAAGAGGTGGAACACGGCTGAATCAGGTGAGTTTACCTGTGTTGAGATGAGATGCGTAGAGTCGGCAGGTTGTGTTGCACGTCGTGTGTGTTAGGGTAGATCACGTTTGTTTGGCGGAAGAAGCCAATTTGGACTTTATTGTTGCAAATTTATGACTTTACAATATCAGAGAATATTTTTTCACGCAAATATATGACATTAATGTCAGAATTTCTGACTTTTTTCTTATAATTTTACCCCTCTCCCCAACCCCGTTTTATTTATATATATATATGTACTATGACTCTAATACACCGTCGTAGATATCTAATATACATATATATACATTATTCAAAATTTCATTTAGCAGCTTTCTGTTGAATTTCTAAAAACATTTTTTAAACATGGTCAGAAATCTGATCAAAATCAACAATTTACACAGCTGTGCGCTCAGTAAACACTCACCTATATTACAGGTGGTTCCCTCCCACCCGGCCGCACACGTGCATTTGAAGGAGTCTCCTTCGTCGTAACACGTTCCCCCGTTGTTACACGTAGCCTCGTCACACTGACTCTCCCCTAAACAACAACAACAAAAGCGTCCTCAGTCCAGACGTTCACCACGGCAGAGCCGGAGACGTGTTGTCGTGTGGCGGCGTGAACGTGGAGCTTACGGGAGTTACAGGTCTTGCCCTTCCAGCCGTTTTTGCACTCGCAGTAAAAGTCGTTGACCAGGTCGCGGCACACGCCTCGGTCGCGGCACGGGTTGCTGCTGCAGTCGTCGATATCTTTGAAATAAACAAATACGTTAGTTACGTGGTTGCGGTGAGCGTCACGTGTCGTTATTTTAGTTCCACACGCTTTTTCTGACCGCTGCTCCTACTACTACAGGTTTTGTGCTCGTACTTACTCGTTTCACAGTTCGGCCCTTCCCAGCCGTCAGCACAGATGCACTGGTAAATCCGCACCTTATCAATACAGGTTCCGCTGTTGAGGCACGGGTTGCTCTCACAGTCATTAATGTCTGAGAGAGAGAGAGAGATTGTATTAGGGCTCGGCGATTAATAGAAAATTAATCAAAACATTTAGAACCTCTAATCAACATAATCTCGTACGGTCCCTTTAAAAATATACTCCTGCGTGTGTTGTGATGTGACTCACTACGGCTGGACGATATCACCTCAAATCAATATCACGATTAATTGAGCATATTTCCTCGATTATGATTAATGAATGATTATTCCGTTTTTCTGTTGGTCCCATATTATAAAAAAAATTTACTCTCAAAAATATTGCGATTCGAGATTAACACTTTCGATGAATCGCCCAGCCTCAGGTTTTGCGTCCTGAGTGGAGTGTTGCGATAACGGCGTGAAAGAGTGTAATTTGGCTCACTCTCGTGGCAGTAAGTGCCGGTGAACCCGTCCTGACACTCGCAGCTGAAGTGTCCCCCTGCGTGACTTTGGCAGCGTCCGTGAGGTCCGCACACGTTGGAGGAGATCAGCCTCACGCCGCCCAACGTGCTGTTAGAAACCACGGCAACCGTGCAGCTGTCAATCACTGCCCAGAGGGAGAAAGATCAAGAATGATGAAAAAGCCCGGCGCAATTTCAAATGTAAAAAAAAAGCACAAATTTGCAGCGTGGCTTTTGCATTCGCGTTGTGGCTTTCGCATTTGTCTTGTGTCTTATTTGCAGACCCGTATATTACCCCCGTCCAAACACACACACACACACACACAGACGGCCGACAGCTCCTGCAGCAGTTCAGAAATTGTGACGCGCGAAGGCTTACCGTAGTCGTCATGCAGTCTGCGCGTGTGTAATGTAGCTAAGCTTGACGTGTAACAAAATCTTAACTGTTCCCACCGTAACACGGCCCCGGGGAAACCAGCGAGACACGTCTGAACGCGGCTAAATGCTACGCCGCGGCTAAACGCCACGACATCAAACTGCTTGGGAGCCGCGAGAAACGAAGACCGGCTCCACAAAGCAGCAACTAAAAAAGCTGGTCCAGCTGTGTTTAAAGCCCCCAGAATGTCCTCGGATAACGGGATAACGTTTCAGAAATGTGTGTGTGTGTGTGTCAGAGACAGAGAGGCTGAGAGCTGTGATATGACACGAGGGCAGGGCTCAGCATAAGCTTCTGGGACTGTTTTTTGCTCTCAAGTTATTGTATTGGTGAAACGATTACTGACGTCCAGACAAGTGGAAAAAACAAAAAATTTGGCAACATGTAAACAAATGTGTTGATTGTGGCTTTTGCATTGGCGTTGTGGCTTTTGCATTTCGTTGTGGCTTTTGCATTTCATTGTGGCTTTTGCATTTCGTTGTGGCTTTTGCATTCGCATGTGGCTTTTGCATTCGCATGTGGCTTTTGCATTTGTGTTGTGACTTTTGCATTTTGTTGTGGCTTTTGCATTTCGTTGTGGCTTTTGCATTTGCGTTGTGGCTTTTGCATTTATGTTGTGGTTTTTGCATTCGCATGTGGCTTTTGCATTCGCGTTGTGGCTTTTGTATTCGCGTTGTGGTTTTCGCATTTGCGTTGTGGCTTTTGCATTTGCATTGTGGCTTTTGCATTCGCGTGGTGGCTTTTGCATTTGTGTTGTGGTTTTTGCATTCGCATTGTGGCTTTTGCATTCGCATTGTGGCTTTTGCATTTGCATTGTGGCTTTTGCATTCGCGTTGTGGCTTTTGCATTCGCGTTGTGGCTTTTGCATTCGCATTGTGGCTTTTGCATTCGCGTTGTGGCTTTTGCATTCGCGTTGTGGCTTTTGCATTCGCGTTGTTGCTTTTGTGTTTGCATTGTGGCTTGAACAGATGGAGAGTTACATGTACCTTGGCACGGTGTGGTGCGACAGTGGTCCTTCAGCTGGGAGCAGTTTTTGCCTTCGTAATCTTCAGGACATTTGCAGAAATAATCCGTGGCCAGGTTAAAGCACTGCGCTCCGTTCTGGCAAGGATCGCCCTCGCAGTAGTCAATATCCAACTAAAAAGGAATCAAAATATGCTGATTAGAAAATATTTCTCATGTCCATTTCATATTGTACACTTTCCACTTTTATTAAGGTGTTACCTCACAAAAACATAGCAAGGCTAATGTATCATCAAAAATAGGCTACATAAAAAAGCCACTATAGCATGCTAGCTTGTTATTTTCTGCCAAATTGTGTCTTCGTCTCACTTAGCGAATGTGAGCTCGCACATGGGCCGCGTCCCGAGTCACGTACTGCCGCACTTAATGGTATGGTAGGTAAGGCGCTGTCATCATACTTTCCTATGTGGTAGTATGCATCTCAGGAAATAGCCGGGGTTGCAGCTTAACGCCTCTCTACGCACTAGGTAGTGCACATAAGAGTGTCACACGCGCCCTATTTGACTTGGTACACTACATCGGGCGGGAAGTGACTTTCTCTTAAATGTCGCGCACTACGCTAGAAATGCTCCACTCTGCTTTCACGCTCGCTTGACTTGGCGCTGTGTTAGAAATGTTAGAAATGTCCGTTATGGCGACATTTTTGGAGAGCAAAAAAATCGTCTTCACGCACTCAACTCTGCCCTCCTCATTTAGCGGTAACGGTATAATTCCCGTATCGTGCATCCCTGGCTGAGATGACAATAAAGTTCACTTTGAGTGAGATATTCCTGCAATTCTCAGAAAACTGACAGAACGAACATCTAAAATTACCGTAGGTTTCATCACTTGTAAGAATTTTCTGCAAAGTGCACAAAACAATGTCCATAAAATCAACGGAAAACGTGTGAATGTTTAAGTTTCCTTTTAAGAGTTGAAGGAAAATGCGTCGACACTTTTCTACGTGTTTTTACAGGTCTATTTCTTTTACAGTATCTCAGAATAACACACAGAAACGTGGGCTCCCAGTTAATCGTGAGGACCATCTGTATTTACTTTTGCGAGAGGTCTAAATGTGTTATTGTGGAAAGGATGGGGTGTGTGTGTGTGTGTGTTTTCAGCGAGAAGAAGGGAACGGCACTTTGCGGTAGACGTGAACAGACTTGACAGTGTTTGGGTGTGTGAGAGATTAGGGTTTGGGAAAAAATGGATAACAACTGTAAATGAAGGGAAATGAAGGCTGCGGTCGCAGCGCTCGGGGGAGCTGTGTAAACTAATCAGACCGTCGTAAGAAGGCGTGCTCGGCCTGCGCAAAAAGAGACGGCGCTGGACCTAATGAATTTGGGAGGAATTGTGATTCGACGACCAAGATCAACAGCAATCTGACTTCAAGGACGTCCTGAGGTCCTGATTGTCCTCCAAAAGAAGGGAGTCTGAGATTTGCCAGATGTGTTTCTGGCTTTATGAGGACATTTTTGTATCTTGAGGAAAAAAATGTTATAAAATATAATATTGTTCAACTGTACAATTGCTGAAAACCCAATAAGCTAAAGACATTTTAAGTTGCGTTTTCTAATTTGATATAAATGGAAGTCAACGTGTTAAATCAGCATATGATGACGTCTCATATCGACCGATTGCTTATGATCGGAATCGAATGGAAATCGTATCGTTGCAGACTTTGCCACATCGGGAGACGTCAAACTGAACTGATAAAACATCGTATTGTGATAAAACTAGTGAAGTGTGTGTGTGTGTGTGTGTGAGAGAATGAGTGCGTGAGCGCACAAGTATGTGTGCCGTTCACCTGGCAAAGGTTCCCAGAGAAGCCGGGCGGGCAGAGACACTGGAAGCCATTGAGCTGGTCCTGGCATCGGCCCCGGTTGAGGCACGGCTGACTCTCACACTCGTCCACGTCGTGCTCGCAGTGCTCTCCCGCAAAACCCGCCGCGCACACACACCTGTAGCCGTTCACCAGGTCCTGAGGGCCACGGGATAAGAAACGAGAGCCAGAAAATTAGACCATGCCTTCGAAAAATGAACTGAAACCGATTTCCGGAACCTGGGCGATTAATCGAAAATGTATCAAAACCGATATCGTGATATTGATTTGGGCTGATATCGGTCAGAACCTTCAAGACTTCAAATCAACTCTTTACTCTCATTCATTCTCTCCTTCATTCTGTTCTCCGAGGCCTTTCTTTTCAACCACAGCTTATCTTTTCTCGAGCAGAAGAAAGGGTCACTGAGGTAAAAGAATGAGGCGGGAGGAAAAAAGGGAGCAATGGGCACAAAAGGGAGGAGGAGGAGGAGGAGGAGGAGAGACGGAAGAATAAAGCCTCTCTCTCTCCGTCTCTCTTTCTCTCCCTGGCAAGAGACAGGAATGTTTATGGAAATCTGATCTGCTGTGTTCATCCAGCCTTCCTTCCACCCGCACTCCTTCTATTCCCCCTCTTTTCTGTCCTCTATTCTGTTCTCTCTCTCTTTCCTTCCTTCCTTCGCTCTTTCTCTCCGTTCTCCGGAGCATGACTCAGCGCTGGATATATTTAAAAACAGAGGGCGGGGGGAGAGATGGAGAGAAGAGATAGAGGAAGAGAGAGCCAAAAACAACGGAAACGTTTAAGGAAAGACCCCCCAAAACATTCGGCAAGTGGTTCCTGCGGGTGCAAATGCCACACACACACACACACACATCCCCTCCGCCTCAAACACACACACTTTTAAGGATATGAGCATTATAGGGGACTTATTCGCAGGGACGGACGATATGTGAATTATTGGCCGATACCGATATCCAATATTTTTCATGTTTACATATCTGCCGATGTCGATAACTGAGGAAGGCAGAGTCGAGCGCGTAAAGACATGATATTTTCCTCGTGAACGTTACACTCCGCACTCAGAATGTTCCCACAAAAATAACGCCGTAACACAGCGCCAGGTCAAGCGAGCGTGAAAGCAGAGTGGAGCGAGGGCGGAGCATTTCCAGCGTAGTGCACGACCTTTAAAGAAAAAGTCACTTTCCGCAATATGTAGGGTACCAAGTCAAAGAGTGTGGCACTACATGTGCACTACCTGGTGCGTGGAGAACCATTAAGCTACAACCCACATAGAAAAGTATGATGAGAGCGGCTTACCTGCCATACTATTAAGCGCGATAGTACGCGAGCTCACATTCGCTAAGTGAGACAAACACTAAATTCAGTTAAACATTTTTTAGTTGAGCGTGTAACGATGAGAGATTTTGCTCGTCAACATTCCTCTGCATGCTTAGAATTTTGGCACATACATTTAAAATCCCACCTCGGACATTGGACATGCCTGGCACTACCTTTCCCACGTACAATAAATGTGTCGTCAGATATCGGCGGAAAATATCGCACAAACCTAAGTTTCGGTCCGATATTGATGACTTAAAGCGATTATCGGCCGATTCTGATACGATTCCGATATTATCGTCCATCCCTACTCGTTAGATTTTAAAGGGGGAGGTTAAGCTTGAAGAAACAGGTACGCTGCAGTGATTAACTTTGTAGAGACTTGGTTATATTATGACACACGTCCCCACATTGTTGGTGTGAAATCATTGGGAGGTTTACAAACACACACACACACACACACTCTTACCTTACAAGTTCCGCCGTTCAGACACTGTCCTTTGCATTCATTAATGTCTGCAAGTATAAAAACAAAGCAAAAATCAACTTTTTGGCCAATTTATTTGAAGATAACACTGAAAATATTCAAATTAATGTTAAAATTAAAATGTTTTTTTCTTGAAATGTTAGTTTGACCGCTGAGTGACCTGAAGCTTTGAGATATCTGGAAATTTTTGAATGTTTTTTTTTTTTTTAAATTTGCGTGCAAAACTGGTAAACTGGAAAAAACACATTTTAAAAAGTGTTTATTTGGGTTATGTTTAAAAAGAAAAAACTTGAAAAGCTACACAAAGCGAGCGGCGCAGGTCCAGATAAGCGCCGCTGTCTCGTTTCCTGAGCTTTTTCCTCAGATAAGCGTCGAGGAGGAAGCTGGCAAGGGTGTAAAACCGGACGAGGCGGAGCTGGTATGTTTGAGTTGGATTCTATCACTAACGGCCGGTCCTTTATCAAAACGACTAATGCTTACACGCTCACACAACTACGGCTGGATAATGAACCGAGCATTACCGTAGATCGATGTATCGTTACGCCGCTAGACTCTGCTCATCTTTCTCTCTCCTACTTACTGATGTCGCAGTTCTGACCGGTCCATCCTGCAAGACACTCGCAAAAATATCCACCAATCAGGTTCCGGCAAGCGTGGGCATTCACGCACGGGTTCTCTACACACTCGTTTGCATCTAGAGGGAGAGAAAGAGACGAACGAAAACGCGGGAATCTGTTACTGTCTGTGTGTGAGAGGAGAGAGAGAGAGAGAGAGAGAGAGAAGGTGGAATGCACTTTAGCACAAAACAAAGCATCTGCTGCTTACATTCTTAAAGGGCTGAGTCGGTTACCGGGGCAAGGGAGTGCGGAAAGAAGTGAGAGAGAGAAGGAGAGAGACTAAGGAACAAAGAAAAAGAAAGAGAAAGAAACAAAGTGGGAGTGAGAGAAGAAGAGAGTGAGTGAGAGAAAGAGAGAGAGACTAAGAAACCGAGACAAAGACAGAGAGAGAGAAGGTGAGAGGCAGAGTGAGAAACGAAGAAAGAGAAAGACAGTAAAAGAGAGCGAGAGAAGGATACAGAGAAAAAAGGAGAAACAGCGAGAAAGAGAGACAAACAGAGAAAGAGAAACAAAGAGAAAGATAAAAAGAGGGAAAAAGAGAAAGCAAAAGATGGGGAGACGAACAGAAAGAGAGATAGAGAGAGAGGAAAAGAGTGCAAGAGACAAAGAAAAAGAAAGAGTGGTTGTGACAGCGAAAGAGAGACGATGAGAGGAAGAGGGGGAGAAAGAGTGAGAGAGAAAAAGAGAAAGGGAGAGAAAGGGTGAGCGCAAGAGAGACGACGAGTAAGAGAAAGAGAGGCAGAGTGAAAGAGAGAAAAAGAGAGTGAGAAAGAACGAAAGAGAAAGAGAGAGAAAGAGGGAGATATATATGGAGAGAAACAAAAATGAGAGATTGAGAGTGAGCAAGAAAAAGAGAAAGAACGGAAGTGTGTGAGAGAGACAGAGAGAGTAAGAAAAAGAAAGATAGAGAGACAGAGCAAGAAAGAGTAAGAAACTGAAGAAGACAAAGAGATAGACAATAAGAGAAAGAGAGAATTGGAGAGATAGTGAGAAAGAAAGAAAGAGAGAGAGAGAGAGAGAGAGAGAGACTGACCTATGAGACAGGTTTTCCCGGTCCACTGAGTAGGACAGACGCATCTGAAGCCGTTGATGAGATCCACGCAGGTTCCTCCGTGGTTACACGGGTTCGCCTTGCACTCGTCCTCATCTGCACATCAATAAAACACCATCAGACACCAGCCGGAGAGACGGCAAAATTCTGGAACGTTCATAGAGCAGCACATTTGGTCTTCACGCTCGCCCTCAACTCCTCGTTTCTCAGCGTCGGTCTGTAATCCCCATATCGTGCATTAATGTTCATCATCAAATCTTCACGCAAGTTCCTTCATCTGTGGATCATATGGACTCGGAATTCTGGGTAACGGAGTCGGTGAGTACTCACTGATGGAGCAGGAAGGTCCGGTCCAGCCTGGAGAACAACGACACTCGAACCCCTGGCTGCTCTCCACGCAACTCCCTCCGTTAAAGCAGGGCTGCGACAGGCAGGCGTTATCCGCTGCAGAGGGAGGGGGAGAGGCGAGGGGGTCTTGGTTACCATAACGATTTTAATGATGCTGCTAGATTTTATCGGTCCGGTACTTTAACAGCATTCGAATCTGTACTTTTTGCACGCGGTCCGGCCTAAACTACGTGATGACACGCAGAAATAAAGGAGTCGAATGAGGGACAGGATTTGCAGTGCCTTTTTTTGTAATGTTAATGTGAGTACAGCCTCCACATCGCTGAAAAACTCCAAAACTGAAAACGGGAATTTAAGATGACCTTTCGATGATGCCTAAACTACAGGACTTCATGGAGAAAACAATAGTCTAAACTACATGATGACAAGCGGAAAACAAATCATGATCTGGCCTAAACTACATGATGATACGGAGAACAAAAATACATTTCCGCCTAAACTACATGATGACAAGCAGAAAAACGTGATCTGGCCTAAACTACACGAGCTGTGCAGACATAAATGGCTAAAAAAGACTTATCCAGCCTAAACTACATGACAACATAGAGAATAAAAGATGATCCGGCCTAAACCACATGACCCATGGAGGAAAAAAATACCAGGCAGCCTAAACTACATGCTGATACGGAAAAAAAAAATCAGGATCCAGCCTAAACTACATGAAATGGAGGGGGCAAAAACAGGGGATCCAGCCTAAACTACATGACAATATGGAGACATCAAATGACCATCCGACCTAAACTTCATGACCCATGCAGAAAAAACTGGGATCCAGCCTAAACTACATGATGACAAGCAGAAAAATGATGATCTGGCCTAAACTACATGATGACATGTGAAAAAAATCAGGATCCAGCCTAAACTACATGACAACACAGAGAATAAAAGATGATCTGGCCTAAACCACATAACCCATGGAGGAAAAAAATACCAGGCAGCCTAAACTACATGATGATATGGAGGGGGCAAAAATAGGGGATCCAGCCTAAACTACATGATGACAAGAAGACATCAAATGACCATCCGACCTAAACTTCATGACCCATGCAGAAAAAACTGGGATCCAGCCTAAACTACATGATGACAAGCAGAAAAATGATGATCTGGCCTAAACTACATGATGACATGTGAAAAAAATCAGGATCCAGCCTAAACTACATGACAACACAGAGAATAAAAGATGATCTGGCCTAAACCACATAACCCATGGAGGAAAAAAATACCAGGCAGCCTAAACTACATGATGATATGGAGGGGGCAAAAATAGGGGATCCAGCCTAAACTACATGATGACAAGAAGACATCAAATGACCATCCGACCTAAACTTCATGACCCATGCAGAAAAAACTAGGATCCAGCCTAAACTACATGATGAGAAGCAGAAAAAATGATGATCTGGCCTAAACTACATGATGATATGGAGGGGGCAAAAACATGGGGTCCAGCCTAAACTACATGATGACAAGGAGAAAGAAATGACACTTCAGCCTAAACTACAGGATCCATGAAGACAAAAATGCCTAAAAATATACCTATCCAGCCTAAACTACATGACAATATGGAGACTTCAAATGACCATCCGACCTAAACTTCATGACCCATGCAGAAAAAACTGGGATCCAGCCTAAACTACATGATGACAAGCAGAAAAAATGATGATCTGGTCTAAACTACATGATGACCAGGAGACATCAAATGACCATCTGACCTAAACTTCATGACCCATGCAGAAAAAACTGGGATCCAGCCTAAACTACATGATGACAAGCAGAAAAAATGATGATCTGGCCTAAACTACATGATGACATGGAGACAAAAAAATCAGGATCCAGCCTAAACTACACGACCCATAGAGAAAAAAAAAACTACCAGGTGGGCTCAACTACACGACACATGGAGGAAGAAAAAAACTGATCCAACCTAAACTACACGACGATATAGAGAAAAAAAAATTTAGTCTAAACACGGCGATGGTACTGATAACGTCTGAGCTTATTGATACTTTTATACGTGTTTAATACTCGTCAAAGAGAGAGAGAAAGAGAGAGAGATGTTAAACAGAGCTGGGATTCCCCTTTCAATCACTCCCTCCCTCCCTTCCTCCCTCCCTCCCTTCCTCTCTCGCTCCCTCCCTCGATTCTTTCTCTCTCTTTATCAGATGCAGTTATCCGAGTGGAAAGCCCCCTTTGGCCTTTCTCACACCGAGAGACCACACTGAGAGAGAGGGGGGGAGAAAAAAGAGAAGAAAAGAAAAACAGCAACACCTCTGTTGCTGCCCTCATGGGTCATCTGATGTGAGTCAGGAAACTCAAGAGGAACTCACACACACACACACACACACACACCCCTACACACACACACACACACACACACACACCCCTACACACACCCCTACACACACTCCTACACACACACACACACACACCCCTACACACACACACACACACACACACAAATCCCTACACACACACACACACACACACACACACCCCTACACACACACACACACATCCTAGTAATATCAATCAAGCAGTCTGCCTCCAAGCCAAGCCAAAGAATGTAGTGAGCATTAATTGATTTGGGCAGAGGAATGTGTCCCAGTGAGTATCTGGGGTGTATGGATGTGTGTGTGTGTGTGTGTGTGTTTGTGTGTTTGTGGGTGTGTGTGCGTGTAGGGGTGGGTGTGTGGGTGTGTGTGTGTCTACTGGGTGTGTGTGTGTTTATTTAAGCTTGGTTGAAATCTCCCCCATGTTTCTCCTACACTCCTTGTTTCCTCTTTTTCACTTTGTCATTCATAGAAGCGCGGACGGTGGTATTAAAACCCTCCCGAGAGAGCGGGAAGGAGGGAGGAACGGAGGGAAAGAGAAAGTTGAGAAGAACAGCGTGAACGAGAGAACGAGGGGAAGGAGAAGTGTATTCATCACTGTCTGTAAGTCTTTCGTGCGGAGTCTTGTTTCAGCCGACCTGAAATGAACTCGCTTTCCAAAAAAAAACAAACCCATTAATCATCATTTACCCCGATCCAGAGCCTGCCTAAACTACACCGTCCGGCCTAAACTACAAAACCCACACACCGTCCGGCCTAAACTACAACACCCACACACCGTCCGGCCTAAACTTCAACACCCACACACCGTCCGGCCTAAACTACAACACAAACACACCGTCCGGCCTAAACTACAACACAAACACACCGTCCGGCCTAAACTACAACACCCACACACCGTCCGGCCTAAACTACAACACCCACACACCGCCCGGCCTAAACTACAACACCCACACACCGTCCGGCCTAAACTACAACACCCACACACCGTCCGGCCTAAACTACAACACAAACACACCATCCAGTTTAAACTACAACACCCACACACCGCCCGGCCTAAACTACAACACCCACACACCCATATTGTTGATGATAGAATCGATATATCATTGTAGATCAATGTACGGTAACAGCCCTGAACTACATCACTCTCTACAGAACAGAATAAAAGCTTGAGCTTGTGTCTCACCTCGTTCACAGTTGGGTCCGGAGTAGCCCTCGGGACAGGCGCAGTGGTACTTGTCCGGTCCTGTGTTACTGCACGTGCCTCCATTTAAACACGGCTGTCTCGTACCACAGGTGTTTAGGTCTAACACACACACACGCACACACAAATACTTCAGCTCAGCTGAAAATGACCGGTATGTTGTGAAAGTGAGGTAACACTGTGTATGTGCGCGTGTGTACATTCTTCACTCTGCTTTTGTAAAAGAAATGATTATCTACATATTTAATTTTCAGATTTAGTTTCTTTAACTTAAAATCTGTTTATTAATTTCTCATTTTAATTGCACCGCCTTTAACATAATATCCACATTTATCCTGTAATATATACATGCACAGCTGCCGTTTAAAGGATAAATGTCTATTTTATCCTTTAGAAACATATTTTTATTTTTTATTATTTTGTTTTTGTAACATTTCTTTAACTTAACCTGTTTGTTCGTTTTATTTGTCATTTTTTATTACCCCTAAGTTGCTTTAGGAAGACAGTCCCTGTAATTAGGAAATATATGGAATCAGATTTGTGCCAAAATGATCACACAAAATGTAAAAAAGAAACAAATGAAGGTTGCAAACATATTATTTGTACGATCACGTAAAGTATTGATCTTTTTGATATTAATAAAGCAGCGTTTTCTTTACGCTTTCACTTGTGTTCTCACTGCCACCTTTGCGGTTACGCTGCTCGTGCTCTCGCTTGTGCTAGGCGGGGCTTTTTCAGGGGGACGTCCCCATTGGCTGATTGGCTCTTGAGTGACATTCAGTGCTATTCACCCTCCAGAACATTTCCTTCCTACATTTGGTTGACACTTTAGCCGCCGGCTATAAACGCCTCACACGTAAAAGACGGTACCTTTATCGCACAGCTGTCCTCCCCAGTTGGTGTCGCAGAGACACTGCCACGGCTCAACACAGCTCCCATGAACACAGCCCGGGTGGGAGTTGCACTGATCGCAGTACTCGCCCTGCCAGCCGTACAGACACCTGGGGAGAGAAAGAGCGTGCTTGGCGTCCTCTAGCAAAGCGTAATCATGTGATTTTGATTAACAAAAAGCTTGTTTACCTGCAGTCTCCAGGCACCTTACAGTAGCCGTGCTCAGTACTGCAGCCCTGCCGACAGATGGCTGAGAGAGAGAGATGGAGATGGACAGATACAGCGAGAAAACAGAAGAGGACGTGAGTTTTTACTCTTGTAACTAAGGAGGTAAATCCCAAGCTTCATCACAGCGTTATAATATAACAGATCAGACCATTTGATGTCTCGTTGACAAAACCGTCGCCGCGAAACCGCGACTCAGCACAATCCCGCGGAGCCGAATTAGCAAACGTGAGCGCGTCCCAGCGGATCTGAGACGGCTCATACCGCATCTTCATTACAGTCTCGTAACGGGCTCATATGACATTTAATACGTATTACTAACATATTAGTTACAAACGTAGTAGCTAACTAGCCTGTTCGAATCCTGCGCTAACCCACCACATGACACAAGCATAACGATACAAAACTAGCAAAACTAATTAGCTTAAATAATGAAAAGGTGGTTAGTATTATGTGAGCCGGCTAGCTTTATATCGGGTAAACTTAATATCCAAGATGGTTAGTAGTATGCTAGCTTGATGTTAGCTGAACTAGTTACCCCAAATATATATTTAGGTGGTTGGTGTTGTGCTACCTAGCTAACTTTGTTAGCTAAACTTTTTTGCCTTAACATAATGAAGATGGTCAGTTTTATGCTAGCCAACTAGCCGCATGTTAGTCAAGCTAGTTAGCCGCAACATATCAGAGATGGTTAGCGTTTTGCTACCTTCATGTTAGCCAAGCTAAATAACCAAGCTAAATAACCTAAATATATCAGTTCCACTCTTGGGAGCACTCTTCTGCTCTCCGTAAATCGATATAAAACATAAAATCGTTGATTATTAAACCGGCATATCGATGTAGACCGATGTATCATTGCACACCATCGACGCTTCCGTTTTGGATCGATGATTATTATATCGTTAATTGTCAAATCAACGTAGACCGCTGTATCGTTACACCCCTGCTCGTGTCCGCTATCAGACTGATCTGTAATCACGGTCATTCTCTCCTCTAACTCTTTCACCCTGTGAGTCATCACTTTTTTCCTCACTCGCGCTGCCGCTCGTCACCAGCATGATGTCATGCCCAATCCGTCTCTCTTATCTGCGCAGAACCGAGGGATGAGCGCTGCAAGAAGGGAAATCTCCCGCTGCCTGGCTAATCCCACATGATCCGATGGCCGACCTGCCGTCCAGACGCTACCGCGGCAACCTTACGCCGCTGCAAATCCACCTTCAATACCGCTAAACTAACTATAGAGGGGGCCAAGTGTGTGTATGTGTGTGTGTGTGTGTGTGTGGGCTAACACAGGTATGAGGTCATTGATTAACAGACAGCGATAGCTAAGGCCTGACTTTGCACTGACACAATGAGTGAAGCGTTCGGTCGAGTCCAGTTCCCCCCAAACGTCTGGTCGAGCTTAGGAATCAAAAGCGACAAATGATATTTTAGCTGCTTTTTGTGATTTGATATGATATGAAGTGACTGCGATTACACCAGCGTATCGTCTGGTGTCGTGTCGAATCGTATCCTTGCAGTTAGACTATCACTCCCTCTTTCTCCCGCAGCTGCCAAGCCACCAGGCGTGTAAATCACAAGTTTCATCGCGATACGATATTATATCGATTCGACGAGCAGCGATTCTACACCTGGCGATATCGCAAACGATACGAAGTTGCTAAGTCAAAAAGTTTCATTACAATAGGATACAATATCAGTATCGGGATCACTAACTGTAGATCGATATATCGTTACACCCCTTTTTGCGACTAGTTTAGCTGAAGTAAAGAGAAAACATGAACTGAAAAATCTAAGTATTTTGAACTAAAAAATTCTTCAGTCCACGATTTCTAATGATTTTCTTGTTACTTTTATCAACAATATTATTTTATGAAAAATATTAACAATACGAAGAGTTGGAGTCTCACCAAACTAGTTATGCTACACATTGAATCAATGTATCGCCGTATAATGATAAATCGTTACATCCCTGCTCGCTTCAAGTTTGGCTCGAGTAGTAAGTAGATTTTTTGGTCACAAAGGTGTTGCCAAAACCCGGTTTCAGAAGTGTTGATATTTTTGCCTACAAAACGGACAGTAAAATCAACGTATCTTGCTCTCAGCGAGGTTTTTAGGGAAGTCGTTTTTTCACGAGTTTGCTGCGTTTTTTGGGAACTTGGCGAATTCTCTCACCGGTGCTGCATTCTGGGCCGGCCCAGCCCTCCAGGCAGGTCTTGTTGCCGTTGTGGTCGCAGGTGTAGTGGCCGAAGAAGTCGTCTCGCGGCCGGCAGAACTTGTTGCAGCCGAAGCCGTAGTAGTGCAGGTCGCAGGTGAGGCGGATGCGGTAGTGGAACTGAGCCACGGCGCCGTTGTGCTTCAGCGTCTGCCACTGAGCGCTCGGGTTCATCATCCCCGAATGAACCGCCTTCTCGATCAACTTCCCACTCGTACCTGAGACACACACGTCAACTTTATGTATAAAGCGCTTTTTTTTTTGCGCAGAAGGCAGGCACAAAACTATTCAAATGAAAAAAAATATTTCAACAATTAAATTCTGTTATAATATACACTTTTGACAGTTTTATATGCCATACAGTTCACAGATACACACACACAAACCCACAAACACACACACACCGTAATTCTTTTTGTTAACGGGATTAACACTCCGGAATTCATTCAGAATAAGAGTTTGATTTGAACCTAAACATCTTGAAACATCCCTGAGCTGCCAAAAGCTCCCTCTCCGAGTGTGTGTGTGTGTGTCTCTCTTAACGTCAGTGTGTCAAGAGGCCTTTAGCACTTTCCTACTGTAGAACACACACTCATGCCATTAGGCAGACATTAACAAAGGTTATGCTCTGCTGAGAGTGTGTGTGTGTGTGAGTGTGTGTGTAGTTTTAACACACAGGTGTGCCCTCTCTTCTCACCTGTGTGTAGCTCAGTGATAAAACCACACACACACACACACCAGTACTCATACTGTCTTGCCATCACCTCGGCCCCAAAGCATTTTACACACACACACACACACTTGAGCTGAGTAAATACCTCACGCTACCGTGGGATTCCAATCTGCTCCGAAAAAATGGCAATGGTTTAGTGTGCTGATGCGCCACACACACACGCGCACACACACACACACAAAAAATATGACCCTAATGGGGACTGAACATTTATTGGTGTCAGGTCCCCATTATGAGAGTCTACAAACAAACACACACACCCCTTTAATGGTATGAGCATGATGGGAACTTTTTAGATTTTTAAAGGGGAGGTTAATCTTGATGAAATAGGTAAGTTGCAGTGATGAACTTTGTGGGGACTCAGTTTTACGTCCCCTAATGACTCATGTCCCCACTTTGTTGGCGTATAATCAGGTCTCCATTAGCGGTGTGGAAAAAAAACCTCAAATAGAATCAAACTGCGATTCTTTCTGTTGATTCAAAATCGATTTATGTATTCTCAAGAAATTTGATATATATTTATGAAATGCTTATGAATTGTGAACAATTTTAAAACGCCCAAGAATCAGAATCGAACTGAATGTTCTGAATCGTGCAGCCCCAGTCCCCATATTGCGGAGGTTTACGCACACACACAGGATGGTTAGCATGGTCCTAATAGTTATCAGGTTCTCGTTAAATGGAGCACAGAGGGAAGAACCTCCTGCTTGGAGCACGACAAACCAACCAACCTCTGGACTGTGCTCACACACACACACACACACACACTTTCAGTATGGAAGAACTGTGTAATTGTTGTTTGGACTGTCACACTTACGTCTCCTTATTAAATCACTGCCCGCACCTGCTGTTAGTCATCAGTCATTCAAAGCAACATTTTTATAAGACAACACACACACACACACACACACTGTCTCAGACACACACACACACACACACAAATAACTCGTCCCAGCTCAACCTTGTGTATCGTCTCATCTCATGAGCTGAGAGCCGCCTCGTCACATCATCGCATATTAAAGACCGATGTATCATTACACCCCCAGTTTAGATCTAGACTAGCTTTGGGGACAAATTTCAGACTCTACACCTTCAGATTTAGGACGGACCCGCCGTTGGAGACGTGAGTAAAGAGGGAAATGAACCGGAGAGGTGAAACAGAGCAAACTTGCTACTCACTCCCAGTGCTGGAGTCGTTGTTGAAGTCCAAGGCCTCCACGATCAGTGTGTACGACCTCTGTGAGAGAAAGCGAGATAGAAAGATATTAAAACAGCTGTTGTTATGTTGTCACACGCAAACAAATACATCACACACACTTGCGTTTTGTGTTGTGGCAATGTGTGTTGTGTTGAGTCACACTTTCATTGGTGTTGTCATTGTCCTCATGGTTTGCCCAAACTGTAGGTCAACTGATTAGGTTTTGCCTCTCACAAACCACCTGTGAGTGTGTGTGTGTGTGTGTGTGTGTGTGTCTGTGAGTGTGTGTGTGTGTGAGTGTGTGTGTGTGTGTGTGAGTGTGTGTAGGGGGCTTCCTTTATAGTATCTCTCCTTTGAAGACCTTTGTCACTCTTAATGCCACTGTCTCTCTCACCAATATCAGATAACAAATCAGACTGCAGTGTGTGACTGCCAAACAATGCCCGTGTGTGTGTGTGTGTGTGTGTGTGTGTGTGTGTGTGTGAGAGAATCCTCTCTTCACACACACTCTCAACCTCTTGCACATTCGCTCTCAGCGTAGCACAGCTCAATGAATCTCTCTCACACACATACACACACACACACTTGTCACCATGCAAAGCAAACACGGCCCTCTCTTTACACTTTTCTGTCCATTTCTTTTCTGACCTTGTCG
>JAVGVS010000109.1:1112916-1130416 GCA_032718565.1 Distichodus sexfasciatus
CTAGGCTTAATTTTAGACTCGGAAGTGTCTTAACCGTCCCGGGACTCACCGGCCAGGCGAAGCTGAAGGGCAGCACGATGCGGGACCTGTCGTTCCGGGCGAGCGCTTTGGGTGAGATGTCGTTGCCGCCGATAACGGGCGTGGAGCCGCTGCCGAAGCTGCACGGGCCGCCGGTGGAGACGCGGGTCTGATATTCCTTCAGACAAACGCGAAAATACGTGTCGCACTCGTCGCGCGTGCACCGGTTATCCGCCGCGTCTCGCGTGCCGTCGCAGCACGCGCCGCTCTGCAGCTCGCCGTTGACGTTTTGCACGGACAGCACCTGGAGCTCGAAATGACCCGATGCGTCCATCATCTGTAAACGAAAATAGGGGGGAAATGTCATGCAACTTTTGTTGTTGTTGTTGTTGTTGTTTTGCATGCAATAAAGTGGCACTGCATTAAAATTTACGCAAAAGTGCTGTTCGGTAGTTCTTACAAATCATTAACAAGAAAACACCAGTGAGTAAGAACAAACTTATTTCATACAACGATTTTTGAATGAGAGCCAAACTAGTGATGCACAATCTTGCTCAGCAAATATATCACAACATAAAGTGGATTAACAACATAAAATGGTTTAAATATCTAGTTTAAGGGGCAAGGATAAGTGGATTTAGAATGATTAGTAGTTATTTTTGGGATGGCATCCATATCTGGCATGAACCTTATGATTTTAAAAGCTGAAAAAACAACGTTTTACTCTCAAACCTTGAGTGCGTTTTAATCTCGCTTAAAAGTGGCCGCGCACAACAGACGAGGTAAATCTCTACATCCTTGTTACGGTCGTACTCAAAAATCCTTTCTAATTATTATTAAACGCATTTAGGATTAACCAGTGCCTTTCAGTTGCAAAAGAATGCAACCAAACCCCAACACTGGGCTGCATTAAAAATGCATCTAATTTTAAGGTTGCTTCCCAAAAAAAAACACATTAAACAACCGTTTTAAGTCTCTGAGAGTGCAAAAAAAAAAAAAGTTGGTGCAAACATACCGCCATCCAAAAACTCTGTAAAAGGAGCTGAACGCACACGGCGGCGAAACTTGGACTCCGTGTCTGCTTCATCCCTCTCTCCCTCCTCCTCCTCCTCCTCCTCCTCCTTCTCCTTCTCCTCTTTCTTCTCTCAATCCGTTCACCGAGAAACTACAAGTTTATATCCACACCTCGGTCTCTCATACACGACAAAAATAACAACAACAATAAAAATCCCAGTTTTGCACATGCACGGGTGCAGAACAAGCAAAAAAGCCGATCCGGAATGACGGCGCCTGCACTTTTGTTGCTCTCTTCCTCTTCTTCTTCTTCTCCTCCTCCAGTCTTTCTCTTTTATCCCTCCTTTTTCCTCTCCTTCACCTCCTCCGCGACGCGACGCACACAACAACCTCGCCGAGCTGAGAGAGAGAGAGAAAAGCGTCGATTGTGGGAAAGGCGAGACTTCTGTCTATCTATACGGCGCGTTCACGGCCGAGGGGGCGGGGCGACATGCAAGGTGATTTAATATTCATGAAGGGGCGTGTCCTTCCGCGTAAACCGCGCCCACCGGTCTCCTGGGGAGGCTTTTGAAGTGTTTTAATAGCATCGAGTTTCCCTGCGTTACACCTTTTTTTCCCCAGCAAGTGACATCAAAGTTAGTTACATTTAACTCATTGATAATATTTTCATTTCCCATTTTAAATAATTCATGACATTTAATTAATTATGATTTTATATCCCATTTAAAACAATGAATGTCAATTAATTGTTTTAATTTCCCATTTAAAATAATTAATGTCACATTTCACTTAAACAATGATGCTATTAAATAACATTAAATAACATTTAATTAAATAATGATGCTTTTATTTCCCATTTAAAACGATTAATGGCACGTTTAATTAGTGACGTTTATTTCCCATCTAAAATAATTAATCACACAAATTGCATTAAATTGAATATTTCAGGTTGACAAATTTAGAAATATTCATTAAAAGATCATTTTATTTCTTTCACTAATTATTGCTTTTTGTCTTTGTCTTTTTTCTTTGTTCTTAAGGAGACACTTAAGTAGTACCCAAATCATTAATAATGCTATAATTTTATTCTATTTAATATTAATGTTCTATGCAATGATTTGGGTGTGAGTTTATATATGGCATTAAATAAATAAAATGACTTGAATAGCACCATTGTTCTAGCATGATTGGGAGTGATTGTTTAAGGGGACTACATCTGTATCTGTGATCATTTTAAAAATTGTTTTAATCCATTTTTACTTTTTACAGAAAATTACTGCTGTGGTGATGCTGAGATGATATGCAGCATTTCTTCATGCACAGTTTTAATTGTTTTCTGCCAAATAAAGCAGATATATTGCGTCTGTATTCCACAAAGCATTCATTATAAACAATAGAAATGAAGCAGTAGACCGATTCGTTTTAATGCATTACACAGTGTTTGGAGAATCTTCAGACAGGCTATTATGATGGCATGTCAAGTATTGTGCATTTTATTCACACTGCCATAGTCCCCCCTTTATACACCTAATCTCTGCAAGAACCAACACATTTTAAATCCCTGCTAATCAGCCCAGCTCATGTATTATGCATCAGTTGGGATTTGACTGCAGTCCCCCTACACCTCACACATCTGTAATAACATCTGGTTTGTAGCCAATTTGACAAAAACCTTAATTTTCAGACGCTCTTGTGAAGAAAATACGGCATTACGGTCAGAGTGGACTACCATGGTGTTTTTGCAACAACTCCATATTTCTGCCATAAAGCCGCCCAGTGGCGATAGATAAAGAAAGGTGGAGAGACCAGAAAGACGGCTGGGATAGAGAAGGAAGAAAAGAAAGGAAGGGGAGGCCTTTTTTATGAAGTAGAGACAGTGGGTAAAGGCGAAGGGGGAGAAGGTCTTTATTCTGAAATTGGAACAGCTGTGCCTCGCTCTCTTTAAAAAGGGGACCATGAATAGATGACGGTGCCATCCCTGAAAAGGGAAATCCAGTGTGTGTGTGTGTGTGTGACACTCCCCCACTCCTGTGGGAGGGGCTGGGTGGTGTGTGGAGGATAATTACAAGACACACACACTGGAGACAAGAGGAGGAGGGTCCGATGGAAGAACGGCCGGCTCTGGAGTGTGTGTGTGTGCGTGTGTGAGAGACAGAGTACAAAATGATCTACTGAGAAAGCAAAATCAGCAACATGAATTACATATTTATATAGAACATGACTTCAGAAAATAATACAGAAATAAAATCACAACTAAATACTTGTAGTAATTTTTTAGGGACGCTGTTCCGCTCTTAAATCGAATTTGTCTCAAAATTATCAGGAATTTCTCACCACATTCCTTTGCTGCACCGCATCAGGGCAATTGATATTTAAATGCCCTCCTCGTCTCTGCTTCCCCCTGGCGTTAAAGGTGAAGAGTAGCTGACTACAAGTAGCAATGAAGCGACCTAATCCTAACCCTAAACTTAATCCAGTCCTTATCCAACACCCAACCATAACTTGGACGTGATCCTAACCCAGAACCTAACTTTAATCTAATTTTAAGCCTAAACTTAGACCATAATCTAATCCTAATTCTAACCTCACTCTATTCCTAAACCTTAACTTAACCGTAATCTAATTATAACCATAGTATAATCCTAATCCTGACCCCAAAAAGAATCCTTATCCTACCTAAAATCAAAAATTCACCCAGAACCTAACCTTAATCTAATTTTCACCTTAAATTTAATCATAATGTAATCCTAATCCCCTACCTAACCCTAACTATAATCATAAATTCACACTAAACCTTAACATAATCTAATTGTAACTTTTAATTTAACCATAATATAATCCTAATCCTGACCCCAAACCTAATCCTAAATTTACCCATGATCTAAACCCACATCTATTTTAAACCCAAGCCAATTCATAATCCTAATCCTTATCTTTAACCATGTTATTATTTAATCTTAACGCTAAACTTAATCATAATCTTGTCCTAATAGTTTGAAGGGACGCCACTTTTTTCAGTAGTTTATCAGAAGCTACTTTTACTTTTTCACTTTACTTTTAGGTGACGGTCGGCACCTCAGTCTCACCAGACTCTCCCGGGTTTTCTGGAAACTAACTTCACACAACGTATTGTCTGCACGGTGACGTCGGTTAGCGTTGCTCAAATCGATTAAGTCACCTCATGAAGCCTTGTAAAGTCATGTAAAGCATGAGAACACCTGGAGACGCGTTGCTTCATTATTTAATCCCACAATGACTGTGGTGCGACTCCTTCCTAAATCACATGACCTTTTCACTTTTCTCTGTGTCATGACATCGTTATCTCACTGAATCAGCTCTAATCTATAAACCAATGTTTCAAAACTCCAGCTCTGCACAGTTTCTAATGCATTCTTCAACACTAGCAGGCAGTTCATCCCTGGGGTTACGTTTGGGAAGGGAAATGCACGGAAAAATCACATCTGAAATGGGGAAAAATGGATTTCAACTTTACATATATATCTTTACATAGCTTTCTACTATAATTCTGACTTATTTGCGCTCTTTTTGAATATGTCTACTTCGTTATATAATGTTAGATATGTTTGTATATTTTTTACATTTAAACAATAAATTGTTTTGTATATTTTTAACAGTCACTGAGTTTTCAGAAATCTCCACTTTGAACAGTTTTCAAAAATATCCACTTTCAGTGACTGAAACGTCCGTTTATTTTTTTATATGCATAAAAATATCAGTTTTTATAAATACCCAGCTACGTGTGTATAGGGCCTGAGTCAAACAGGGCTTTTAGATGACAAAAAAGAAATAAAGTGTCTTGAATTTTTCATTTTAATAAAATTATAGATTTTTCTTAATTATACATTTTCTAATAGAACACACAACAAATATCTTTACTGAGTGAATCTACAATACCTTGCAATAATATTTATTTATTTATTTATTTATTTATTTATTAACAAACAGCATCAATAAAAGCTTGAAAATAGAGAATATTTGCAGAACAGATCCTTTCTACAGCTTTAAAATATACAGTGGACTTTACCTGAAAAATCAAGAATAATAAAAAAAAATAAAGAAACAATATATATATATATATTAGCTACTTCTGTGTTATAAAGTGATTATTTTCTACTGCTAGAAATTTTTGCGTCACTTAAGGGCTCATTTACACGCATGTAGATACTTTTATAAACGTATATTTTCTAATACATTTGGGCCTTTCTTTTAGCCACCTCAAATGGATAAAAAAAAAACCTTCATTTTTCAAAATGCTGGATTCCGTGTAAACGCAAAAAAAGCGACATATTAAAAATGTGTTTATGAAAATATGCACATACGTGTAAACAGGCGTGAAAAAATCTATACATTCTGAGCTATACTTTCTAAGGAAACAAATGCGAGCAACAAAAATAAAATGATACACAATTTTTTGCAGATTTCGCTCTGTCGTACGGCTCACCTGTCCTGTCTCTTTGCTGTACAGTGGTGAGAGAATGTGTGTAAGTTTAAAAAAAAAAAAAAAGACTGGAAGGTCTGATGTGTTAAGTTCCCACAGTCACTGCTCCCTGTCCTCCTCTGACCTGTGTGTCACTGTAGCAGTAGGAGAAAGGTTGGGAAAGCAGATGCGGCTTTCACAACCTTCACAAGCAGAAGCGCCAGCGAAAGGAGAGAGTTGGGAAGTGTGTGTGTGTGTGTGTTTGTATGTATGAGGGGGCAGATTTTGAGGTGGTTGTAATGACCTGATTGTTCCTGAAAGCCTGAGAATTTGTCAGATTCTTGTGGCTTTGGGAGAACATTTTGGTGTGTGGAAAGTTCCAGCTTTTAATTGGAAAAAAATTAAAGAGAAGAGACTTGCGTTAGAAGCTGTAGAATTATTCACTTCTAGTCATTATGGGAGTCAATGCACGTAGCTCACAAAGAGAGCGAGACGCTGCTGTGTGTGTGTGTGCGTGAGAGAGAGTTAATGACTAACCGGACTGGAGGCCTGTAATATCTCATCTTCTTCATGCTTCACAAAACTCACAATGTGTGTGTGTTGAGTGAAAGGTACTTCAGAACAACAGCTTTCCAAATACAAGTTATTAAAAAAATAATGGCGCAAAATGCCTTGAAGTGAATGAGGAAAGAACTAGGGATGATGACAAAAGCGAGAGAAAGACGAGTGGAAACAGACTGAGGTGTGTGTTCACTGAGGTGGCGTAAGAACTGCGTTGACCGTCGCGTGAAAACAAGCTTTCGAGCGTTAAATCCCACGAATGGGTTCCTATGAGGAAAAATAAATGACAGGAAAAAGGGATGAAAAAGACGAGTGCGGGTCATGAGGGTTACAGATATGCAAAGAGGAGCATGGACCCTCGAATCACGTTGAATTTGGTGGCTTTGTGAACAATGGCCGTCGCGCAGTCAAGCCACGAAAATTAGTCTATGGGGAAAAAAATGGACGGAAAAATTGACAGAACTTGCAAACGAGGGTAAGTATCAAAAACGTGTATTCAAGCAGCCAACACCGCTATAGGCCGCATGTTTTAGAGTTGGAACCAAGTTTCTAGCACAAAAAATGTAGGAGGAGAAGCCGTCAGGAAAAAAGGTGCGTGGACTAAAATTGTAACATCAAATCGCAAAAAGGCTACAGCGAGGTTTTGGAGATCGCTTTGATATTTGGTTTGCGTAAGTTACCCTCAAATGTCTACGTTTTGCCATTCAGAGTCACACATTTTAATAAATACAGTCACGGATTTTTGCTTCCATCTTGACCGTGGTGAAGTCAGTCCTCCAACTCCGTTTCGCAGCTTCCAAAAGCGTGCTGTGATGCAGTGAGACTGATTCAATACCAATTAGCAACACCTGCTAATTGCAAATAGCCATCGTTGTAAAGAGAGAAAAATAAAAGTTTTTTTTTTTTTGCCACTTTACATTGCTATTTGTTAAAACTAGTTACTGGAAAAGTTGCGTCATTTTAAAAGTAGCGTTGCTTCTGATTAGCTACTGATGAAACGTAATAAGCTATGTAGAGTCTCTAACTGGAGTTAGCTCCTCCCAAACACTGATCAACATACGTCAACTTATATATTTCAACAAAGGTGGGTGTAGTTGTCCATCTCTGTCCTTCTCTCCACCTGGACGCCAGCGTTTAAAAATCAGGAGAGGGTTAAATTAACGTTAGCTAAACAGCGGCGTGTTGAGTCGGGGAGGTTGTTTGTGGAGAAAACGGAATTAATTGAAGCTCTTTGTGTGTCTTTGCTTTAAGGAGATGAAATTTATTTGAAGAAAGCCAGACGCAGCAAATAGTCACAAAACACACACACACACAAAGAGAAAGAGAAAAACACATCTGTCCATTTCTTTCGTTTCAACATGAGCATGAGCTCAGAACAGACTTTTAGGGCGTGTTTACATGTATGTGGGTATTTTTATAAACGCATATTATTTTTATATGTTTGAACAGAGTTTTAGATATTTTTAAAAACATCCTCCAAAGTAAAGATTTTTCAAAATGCTGGATTCTGTGGATACGTGTAAACGAGTAAAACAACGTGTTTAGTTCTATTGTGCCTGTGCCTTTAAGGGCCTGTGGTCACCAGATTCTTGACTGTCGTATGTCCCGCACCTTCCTCGAATTTTGATTGGCTGGCAAGAGAGAAGTGACCCACAGGTAAACACACCAAACTACAAATTGGGCTGCAGGTTGGCGATAAACAGCGTCAAACGTAACGCCTCACTGAAATCGATCAAGCGCAGCTGCAAAACGCGACCAAAAAAAACGTGCAGGGCGTTCAGTTCCATGAATTTAAAAAGCTCTGTTATGACAGCATATAAATTTATGTAGCGTTTTAGCGCCCCTAGAGGTGGTATTTCCCCCGAAGATTTCAGCTTTGTGCGACTTACGGTTCAAGCTGCACAATCCGTTTTGTAGGAGCTAAAAAAAACATCACCGTTAAGCCTGGAATATACTTGCTGTTAACTATGTACGTATGTACGTACGTACAGGCGCGATCCGTGTCCTGCGTTGTTTCCGCCGGTTTTTGTGCACATATTCAAAAATTAACGGAACGTATACGGAGATGCAATACCTGCGTAATTTATAGGCGGCAGTGTTGCGAGATCTGCACTCAAAGGACAAGAAAAGAATTCCCCATTTTGCTGACGAGATCTATTAAGTGGTCGAACGTACCATCTCCGCCATTTTCGTTTAATTCTCTGGTGCTGTCTCAGTATGATGAAGATTAATGTTTCTTCGAGTGAAGACATGTTTGTTTGGAATAACAGAAGACGATTTTAAGATACAGGTTTTCATTCATTTATTAGGTTTGCAGCCTCGACACTGACTCCTGGTGGTAAGGAGTACACACTACAGATTACGACGCACAGTACGGACGCAAGTATATCAGCACAAACGTTAACAACGCAACTGTGTACGGATACGCACACGTAGCTCACAGCAAGTATATTCCGGGCCTTAGGCGTCTTACTTACAACCAGATAGCACTTACGTTGTTGTTTGTTGAGCAGATTCGCTGAAAGGTTGCAGTCGGTTTTTGTGCGTCTCAGTCTCCGCCGCGGTTAGAGTTAGACTCTGTTTGAGGTTTTAACCGCTGATTCTATGGCTTGAATCACTTAGCGTAGGGGTAAATATGACGAAGAGTTACCGTCGACCGAGACGCTGCGCGGCCGGGCAGAAAGGAGCCATATGAGCTTGGCAATCCAATTTTAAAACGTCATGTCTAACAAATCGCTAGTTTCTTTGATTTAGAAGTTTGTAGTAAAGATTGGTAAAAAAAAATAATAATAAAAATGCCATTTAAGTTTGAAGGAGTAAAAAGGAGTTTGGCGCAACCGGGAAGCAGGAAGTGACGTGACTCTTCGTCTTTAGTAAAAAAGAAGAAACAGAACTTCGTGCTTGGACCCCTAAAAAGGCTAGCGGCAGTTGATAGCCTAACGGTTTGGGAGTTGATCTTGTGATTGCAAATGCTCAACAAAGCAGGGCAAGAAAATCAAAAAATCTTTTAAGCTGGTTGCGGCGGATGAAGTAGAAGCCTGTGACGGTGTGTGTGTGTGTGTGTGTGTGTGTGCATGTGTGTGTGTGTATCTGAGAGTTGCGCCTTTTGAGAGAGTTCAGAAAACAATAAACATTGGGAAACATGAGCTGACACAACAGAGAGTTCAAAAACACACATCTGGACCACAGTGGGGAAAAAGGACAGCAGAGTCACTGGCAGCAAACCAGAAAAGCACTCAGCATCACACTCACACACACACACACACACACACACACACAGGATCGGCTGTGTTTAGCTGAGAACACAGAAAAACAATTGCTTTTGTCTTCTTTTTAACTGCTCTACTTGGGACATTAATGCTCAAAAAGCAGCTACACAGACCCACGTTAAAATCTATGTGGAGGATATTCAGGGCCTGTGTCAAGTAAACGTGTTATTTTGCGCTGGCGCCGCCCATTTTTATTACAAATCCCACGAGCTTCAGCGTTCAGAGAGCGCTAAGTGCCTTCAGCGGAAAACGCTAAACGTCGGTGATGACGCTCAGCGCGCCTGCTGTGCTCTGATATTTGGTTTGCGTGAGTTACACTCCAATGTGTACGTTTTGCTGTTCAGAGTCACACATCTGCATAAATCCAGCCACCGATTCTTGTTTCCATCTTGACCGTGGTAAAGTCCGTCCTCCAACTCCGTTTCACAGCTCCCAAGAGCGTGCTGTGATGCAACGAGGCCGATTCAACACCAATTAGCAACATCTGCTAATGGAAAATAGCTGCTGTTGTAAAGAGAGAAAAATAATAGTATTTTATGCCACTTTCCATTGCTATTCGTTCAAAATATATTTCATTACTGGAAAAGTTGCCGCTAACGCCGAGACGCAAAGATAATCTCTTTTATGTCGGCTAATCTCAAAGGAACACGTTACAATGTTTACGTTAAACAGGAACCAACGCGGACACCGCTTTTCCTAACTTAGCAACTAGCCCCATAAGGTGTGAATGGGAGAGTGATTGTGTGAGTGTGTGTGTGCTCTGCGGTGTGTTGGTGCCTGCCCCCTGCCTGCGGGGTTGTTCCCGGTTGTTCGCCCAAAAGTTCCCGGGATAGGCTCCAGTCCCCTCGCGACCCCAGTTGGGACGTAATTTGTCGTTATTTTTTCATTTGTCCAGTCATAGGAACGTTCAGGTTTGCATTTCATTTTGCAATTAATTACGAATGAAGAATCTTGAATATTACGTGCTGTGGCACGTTTGCTTGTTTGTCTTTTTTCTGTCTTGCCGCTATTTGCAGGTCCGAGACGGACTTTGCCACTCGATGTCTTCACTATTCATCTTTCTTTCATATTCCCGAGACGCATCTTCACCTAGACGTAACACTGACTCTCGAACCTTGAGAACCCGTTGAGTCTCGTTCTAATTGCTCTCCACTTTTCGCCGAACGTGACGCAGGAAGCGTTTTCTGACTCATGCATTCCAGAAACTGCACACCTTCAGAAAGTCACGCATGAGTGTCCCTTCAATTCCTGCAGGAACGTGTCGTGTTGCACACACACACACACACATACTCTCACTGGGGGAGTTGGCCTCGTGATCGGAGGGTTGCCGGTACCACTGAGGTACTCATAAGCAAGGCACCATCGCCGAGCACTGCCCTTACTGCGCTGAACACTGCTCCTCCACGGATGAGTCAAATGCAGAGCTCAATGTGTGCTGTGCTGTGCTGTGTTCACAGTGACAAAATAATCGCTCACTTTTAGCTCCAACTGACATCAGCAGACCCCCGATAAAATTTCGTTCCTGTTTTCTTTTTCATGCCTGGGCCTGTGAACGGGGTTTGTCGGAGATGCCAAACGGCGAATGCGATTAAAAGAGATTATTTGATAATGGTTTTAGACGGTCTCAGGATTGAGTTTCGGGCTGGAATTGAATTTGCATCTCAAGTGAAATGGAAGCCGTGTGTAACAACTTGGTTTTGATGTTCTTTTTGCAGCCGAAAATGGTTTTTTGGCTCGGCGGCGTGTTTGGGAAGCCGGCGAGAGATCAAACCGGGCGGATCTTGCGCTGGGAAAACGGGAGCGTTACGATGTTTTAGACTGAGATTGGACTAACGCTGCAGGGAAGAGGTCGTGCAGGGTTTTTAACACACCGTTTTTACACTTGGTCAAATCCTAGAGCTTTACTGTGCAAACCATGGGTTCCAACGCTGATTTATGATTTGTCATTCTAATACACACATACACACACACACACAGACACACACACCAAGTTATTCTATTTAACGTCAGCAAAATCCTGACTGCCTCGTACACGCATTTTAAATGACCCCAAAGAAAAATTTGCATCGAAAACCAGTGGTTGGAGACAGAACATGTGCAGTGTGGTGCTGGAGAGTAGTTAAAGTTGGGATCAAGACCACCTAAACCGAGGCCGAGACCAGATCAAGGCGTTGTCCACACGTATGCGGGTATTTCTGAAAACAGAGATTTTCCGTTTTCGTTTTTTTTTTTAATCGCGTCCACATGAGCACGTTTTCAAAAATATCTCCGTCCACACGCAATCGCAAAAAACGTTGTCAAAAGCACGCCTTGCAACGTGGATGAATACCTAACCTAGACACGGCGCATAATGTGACGTCATATGAGTGGCGCACAGTGTGACGACGCGAAATGGTCCGTTTTTCAAAATCTTCGTTTTTCTTGTCCACACCTAAACGCAGAAACGGAGTTTTCAAAAACCTCTCTTCACTGACCCAAAACGCTGTTTACGTGTGGACGAAACCTCCGTTTTCAGAAATATCCGTGTACGTGTGGACATGTCCCAAGGCTCTGAAGGACCGAGACCGAGACCATGTTTTACAGCACATGACAAATAAGTGGAACATGCAAAACCTAAACAACATTAAAGATGTTTACTCAATATTTCTCTCTTACTTTTCTATAATTAGGAAATCATATGTTAAACTCAACAAACCACAATGAACACTCCTCAAGACCAAACTCACTGTGTTATTGGCTGCAGAGCTGTTATTATGCAGAGACACCGTACGGCTTAGTGCTGTGAAGAAAAATCAGGTTAGTGTCAGATGGAAATACTTCTTTATCCATTTAGAATCCATCTGGATACAGAATAAAATTATTTGATTAAAAAAATACATTTTTCTCTAAATATTTTTCCACATTGATTACATTGATTACTCTCCAACATTATAAAATGGAAAAAATGTTTTCTGATCAATTGCAAATGAAGAAATAGTAAAGTTTTGTGTCATTTTAAGCCGATTTGGACTCATTTTGGCCTTTCTGGATAAGAAATACATTTTTGCTCATGATGGCGTTCCACATGAGAGTGTGTTACATCGCGAATATTGTAATTGATGAGCTTTTACGCAATTACTTCAGGTTTTTTTGCAAAGAATTTCGCATACAGAGTTCTGGAACCAAAAAGCAATGTATTATGAGGTATTACTGCAACTTGGATGTAGCTTAGCTACCTTTAATCACAGGAAGCTGTTTCAAGGTAGTTTCCCCCAATACTGATTGTGTGTGTGTGTGTGTGTATGTATGTGGGGTCATTGCCCTACGTCTGACCGCATTAGCTTTATGTGTTCACTGAAGTGACCGAAGTCCATCTACACCGGTGTCTTTGTGAGTCATTTCTAAACATTAGTAGAGGTTGACGGTTGATTGGAGATGTTTAATTTCCCCACTCACATGAAGAAAATCCAGAACAGCCACTGACGTTCTCGTAGCGAAAATAGAAAAGACTAATCGGATATCAATCACAAAAAATTTTGAATTAAAATCTGCACGTCCATCGGTAGAACGGTATGCTCCAAAAATACTCACGCCATGCTGTAAAGCTCCGAGGACGAGAATGAAGATTCCAAGATCAAGGTTCCGGGCAGAGGCTTATGATTTGCGATGGCCAAAGAATTCACACAAAATAACTTCTCCAAGGTTTGGTGGTCACCTTGATTTGCTGGAAATTCAATGAATTAGGCATGAGGTGCCATCGTACAGCTCTGAAAAATCCCTGACAGCTGAGGCACTTGTGAAATAACGCGGGTTCGATGCACACACACGACCTTTCGGGATAATTTGCATGCTTTGTGCTTCACGGATAGAATGTCAACTTTGCTACTTTTTCATAGAAAGATTAGAGTTTTATCTTCAGTTGTGAAAGGTTGAAATGAAGTGACATTCCAAATTCTTGGACCCCGACGCACATCTTGCTCACCCAGTTAGTCTGCAGGAGATGGTGTGGAGGCTTTAACTGGGTTGCTTGCATGTGTTGTGTATAAACGTGTGTGTGTATTTGTTTTTAACGTAGACTTATGACAAATTTCAGACCGTGCGCTTGCAGACATTTACAGTATTTAGCAGACACTCTTTTCCAGAGCAATCATTTCCCTAGTTTCAGCTTCAGTCTCCCTGGAGCATCTTGGATTAAGTGTCCTGAATTTTGGGGACAAATTTCAGACCCTACGCATGTAAACTGGGGACGGACCAAATTTTTGGGATGAAACATTGACTTTTGTTTGCTAAGAAATGTATTAAGTTTCATTTTGGTTACTTAATGTTACAAAACTCTTTTTAGCTCCTCGTTATGTCTATGTAACGTTTGCAAAAGTGTAGTGAAGTAAACGCGTGTGTGTGAGTGTGTGTGTGTGTGTGTGTGTTTATGGCGTCAGCATTTGTTTTTATGCCCAGTGTTCAATCTGCCAGGTCATGGACAAACATGAACCTCTACTCACGTTACACACTCAAAACCACTTTATCTTTGTTTCTCATATTCTCCAGCCAACCGACCAATGAACATTGTCCCAATGACAACAGAGTTTTAGCCTGACTCCCCAACACACACACACACACACTCACACACACACTTTTTCAAGTGTATGACCAATATGGGGACTGAGTTTTTAAAGGGAGACTTTGAGAATAAAATTTTAGGCTTTTATGTACTCACTATGAAGCAGGTCCCCACGTTGTTGGTCTGCAAACAGGTCAAAGTCCCCATATTGGAAGGTTTGCACACACACACACACACACCTTTTAAGAACATGAGCACTATGAGGACTGAAATTATGAATGGAAAAGTGCATTTCGAATAAAAATTGTGGGTTTTATGTCCCAATAATGACAAACGTCCCCACTTTGTTGGTGTGCAATCAGGTGCCCATATTGAGAGGTTTACACACACACACACACACTTTTTAAAGAATATGGCCATTATAGGGTCTGAGATTTATAAAGGAGAAGCTCAGCTTTAATAAAAATTGTGGGGTTTACGTCCCCATAGTGACACACATCCCCACTTTGACCTGCTTACACACCAATGAAGTCCCTATTATGGGTGTATACAAATACACACACAAACACACACACACACACACACACACATACACACTTAATAGGGACTTTGAATTTTAAAAGGGGAGGTTAAGCTTTATGAAATAGGTACTTTGTAGGGATTTGGTTTTACATTGACAAAATGTCACAGGTCCCCACTTTGTTGGTGTGCAATCAGGTCCCAATATTGGGAGATTTACAAACACACACACACACACACACTTTCTAACCATCTATGTGACGTACTGCCATTGACTCTTATAATGACTAGATGTAAATAATACTACATATTCACCAAACCCTAATTTTAAGCTTAACCTCAATAACCGAGAGCGAATCTTTTACCGCTTTTAATTTTTCTAATAAAAACTTGGACTTTTATCTATAAAACCATCATTCCTAATCCCGGCCAATCCACACATGTATTAAATGTCCTCGCAAAGCCACAAGAAACATTTTATATGGAAAAATCAGGTCCTCAAAAATAGCTGAAAAATTAATTCTCACACACACACACACACACATCAAACAGCACTGTTTACTGTCACCGTCCTACAGGAGAGCAGCAGCCTGCAGTGCTGGATTGAGCAACATCACGAGCCAGGTCTGAGTCTTTTTCATTTTGCCATTTTACAACAGTTCTCTTGCTCTATAAAACATAATTACAAGGTCTCGGTGCTGTGTCTTGTCCCTCACCAAAAACAATATTTTCCCCTCTCGCTGGGGCTGAAGCTGAGGAGTGAGGTGAAGGTTTACAGCGGGTGGATAACATCTCCTCCCTCCAACTCTACACCTCGCTTTTTCACTACGCTAAACGGAGAAGACCGCGCTTTACAAGCAGCTGCTCTGAGTGTGTCTGTGGGATGTAGATTTAAGGATGTTTAATGATATAGAGGAATTAGAATTTGTTCACTAATTTGTTCACTAACTTGTTAGCTAAATGTTGATTTTAGTTTGAGGATTTGATTAAAGTTGGGAGTAGGATTAGGATTTAGGATTAAGGTAAGAAATCTGCCAAACCAAAATATAAATTCATTTGAAGGTTGTTTTTTTTTTGCAACAAAGGCGACACTCTATAATCCTGTTGACAAAAGTAAAAGTTTTAGGATTAGATTATTGCTAGGGTGAGGATTTAGATTAGATTATAGCTAGTTTAAAGGGTTTAGATTAGATTATAGCTAGGGATAGTGATTAGATTAGATTATAGCTAGGGATAGTGATTAGATTAGATTATAGCTAGGGATAGTGATTAGATTAAATTATAGCCAGGGTTAGGGATTGGATTAGATTAGATTATAGCTAGGGTTAGGGTATAGATTAGATTATAGCTAAGGTTAGGGTTTAGATTAGATTATAGCTAGGGTTAAGGTTTAGGTTAGATTATAGCTAGGGTTAGGGATTGGATTAGATTATAGCTAGGGTTAGGGTATAGATTAGATTATAGCTAGTTTTAGGTTTAGATTAGATTATAGCTAGGGTTAGGGATTAGATTAGATTATAGCTAGTTTTATGGTTTAGATTAGATTATAGCTAGTTTAAGGGTTTAGATTAGATTATAGCTAGGGTTAGGGATTAGATTAGATTATAGCTAGGGTTAGGGATTAGATTAGATTATAGCTAGGGTTAGGGATTGGATTAGATTAGATTACAGCTAAGGTTAGGGTATAGATTAGAGTATAGCTAGGGTTAGGGTTTAGATTAGATCAAAGCTAGTTTTAGGGTTTAGATTAGATTATAGCTAGGGTTAGGGATTGGATTAGATTAGATTACAGCTAGGGTTAGGGTATAGATTAGATTATAGCTAGGGTTAAGGTTTAGATTAGATCATAGCTAGTTTTAGGGTTTAGATTAGATTATAGCTAGGGTTAGGGATTAGATTAGATAATAGCTAGTTTTAGGGTTTAGATCAGATTACAGCTAGTTTTAGGATAATTAATAAATTATGGTAAAGTTTAGGGTTGGGATTACATTTTGGTTAGGCTTAGATTTGGGATTTGATTGTAGCTCTGTTGTAGCTAAGAATAGGGTCAGGATTATATTATGACTAAGTTTAGGGTTAGGATTTGGATTGCAATCTGGTTGGGTTTAAGGTTAAAATTAGATTAAAGTTAAGTTTATGGTTAGGGTTATATCATGGATAGGTTTTGCTTAAGATTAGGACTATAATCTGGTTAGGTTTAAGGCTAAAATTAGATTAGGGCTAGGTTCATGGTTTTGGTTGTATTATGAATAGGTTTAGGGTTTAGACTTGTATTGCAATCTGGTTGGGTTTAAGATTAAGATTAGATTATGGTTAAGAAAGAGGGAGGGAAATGGGGGACGAGAGGGAGAGAGAGAGAGAGAGAGAGAGAGGAATGTTCTTTGTGTTGGAAAAGAGAGCTGAGATCTGAGGAGGTCCACTGCTTTCATTAATAACCACACTGCCTACAGTGAGTGAACACACACACACACACACATTCACCACAGAGTGTGTGGTTGTGGTGTTGTATTGGATATGTGTCACTTTCACACGACTGTGTGTCTGCATGTGCACATGTGTGTGCAGGAGAGAGAGAGAGAGAGAGAGTAAATGAGAGCGAAAGACACCAAGTGAGTGAGAGAAAGATAGAGAAAGAGAGAGCGACGGAAAGAGATTGTTAATGAAAGAAAGAAACCAAGAGAGAGAGCAAGAAAGGAAGAATAAGTGAATGAATAAGTGATTGCGCGAGAGAGAGAGTAAGTTTGAGTGCAAGTGAAAGAAAGAAAGAAAGAAAGAAACAGAGAAAGAAAGCGAGAATGAATAAGTGAATGAGGGAGTGAGCGAGTGGGATTCTGCACTGTAATGTTGGAGATGTTTCTGTGTGTGTGTGTGTGTGTCTCCTGATCTAAACGTGGCTACATGGAGACGTCAGTCTGCTCCTCATTCCTGACAGATAACGTGAGCCGCTAACGAGCGCCGCGTTTCTTCCTGCGTTCTACACACATCTTGATGAGATTACACTGGCCACGATCCAGAGAGAGAGAATGAGAGAGAGACAGAGAGAGAGAGAATGAGAGAGAGAGAGAACAAGAGACCGAACGAGAGAAAATGTGAGAGCGTTATGCTCAGACAGACTGAAAATAAAGGAATCTCTCCCACGAGGAA
>JAVGVS010000109.1:1132916-1142916 GCA_032718565.1 Distichodus sexfasciatus
CTCTCTCTCTTCCACCTCTCTCTCCTCTCTCTCTCCTGTTCTCTCTCTCTCAATCTCTCTCTCCGTCTCTCTCTCTCTCATCTCTCTCTCTCACCCACTTTCCTCCTCTCTCTCAATGTCTCTCTCTCTCCACTCTCTCAATCTCTCTCCCCCACCTCTCTCACCTCTCTCAATCTCTCTTACACACTCTCTCTCTCACTCTCTCAATATCTCTCTCTCTCTCTCACTTACACACTCTCTCTCTCACTCCCTCAATCTCTCTCACTCTCTCTCTCACACACTCTCTCTCTCTCTCTTTCTCTCTCTCTCTCTCTCCATCTTAACTCTCTCTCTCTCTCTTATTCTCCATTTCTCTCTCTCTTTCTTACACTCTCTCTTTCTCTTCCTCTCAATCTCTCTCTCTGTCTCGCTCCCTCTTTTTCTCTCTCAATCTCTCTCTCTGACTCTCTCTCTCTCTCTCTCTCTCTCTCTCTCTCTCTGTCTCTAAAATACAATTACAGTTTCATTATAATGTAATTAAAATGTAAAACAGTTTAATTAGAAGATACAATCACAAATATTATTTGAAGAAGTTCAGATACAATGTAAAAAGTAGTTACAGTTTATTTACGGTTTATTAACTAAACTGTAATAACATTTCTAATTACATTTGCAACTACATTGCAACTACATTGTCATTAAAAATTAATTAGGTTATAATTACAAATGTATTTTGAAATGTAACTGCAGTTTAATTATAATGTGACACATTTATTTGACATATAATTGCTGTTTAATTGCAATGTAATTACAAATGTTACTGAAAAGTAATTACAGTTTTCATGTCACAGCCACAAGAAACTGGCAATCACACTGTGGAAATAAGCTCTAGTTTGAACTGTTATGGCAAATCTTCAACCCTGACTGCACATTATTCTACACAAACATCATCAAAATTGAACAGCGTCGTCAGGAAATCTGTCACACACACACACACACACACACACAGGTATTCAGTGCTCCACAACAGGTATTCGTGGCTCGCAACAGATAGATAGATAACTGATGTATTGGTAGAATTTGGGATGCTGTGTGTGTGCGTGCGTGTGCGTGTGTGTGTGTGTGTGCGCTATAGTTTACAGAGCGTATCATGAGGACAGCAGTGTGTGTGTCTGTAGAGACATTATAAATACATAGCACAAACAATAAGCATAGATTTTGCAGATGCTGGGGGTCTTGGGAAGGAAGCTGACCATATAAAACCACACACACACACACACACGCTCACACACACGCACACAAACACACACACACCCCAGCATGAAGTTGGTAGTTCACAGTACATTGGCTCTATTCAACAAGTTCTCCATCTAGAATTGTGTTTATTATTCATGTGAAAGTTGATGAGCTGTGTGTGTGTGTGTGTGTGTGTGTGTGTGGGTGTGTGTGTGTACAGCATTAAACAAGAGCATGTTACTGTAGGAGTGGATTGGGCAACCTGTGTGTGTGTGTGTGTGTGTGTGTGTAAGTTTATTCCCTCTAGTGTAAACCCAGTAGTCTGGAAGCTCCATTAACAAATGCATGCAGAGAATTCTGATCCAGCGTCCTTACGATACGCTCTGCAAACTATAGCACCATCTCACAGTGTGCAGAAACCTGGCTTTCACACACACACACACACACCTATACACACACACACACACCTATACACACTTACACACACATAGGCCCAACACTCCTATGTAAACCACATAGCAACCTCTCACACTATATAGAAATAACACTGGAAGAAACGAAAAGCAAATATGAAATATTGGAAGAAGGACTGCAACACACACACACACATACACACACACACACACACACACATACACACACACACACAACTATACCTGAAACACCACTTCTATAATCCAGCCAGAAATACCAAGAGCTACATTTAGCATTTTACAATGACAAGTCTTACTTCCTGCAGTTTGGTGAAAGTACTTCCAAAAAGTAATGCAGGGGTAAGTGTAATTCATTACAATTCAGAGACACTAATAATATTGAATGGAACCAATTACTTCTGATTTACCAATAAAGTCATTTTAATGTATAATATTTTTGAGTAACTTGTCAATTCTGGATAAATGATATTGATATGACATTATCTTGATATAAATCTATAACTCGTTTGGGGCAGTTGGTGGCGTGCTTGGTGGGGTGTTAGCCACTGTAGCAGTCAGTGCTTGAGTTTTATTCAGGACTGGTAAAGGTTACCACTGTAAGTCACTCTCATGAGCAGGCACCGTCCTGACACTGCTCCTGAAACATTGGCTGCCCTGCTCCTTCACGGATGGGTCAAATGCAGGTCACATTTGGTTGTGGTGCACTGAGTGCTGTGCTGTGTTCACAATGACAAAAAAAAAACATCACTCATTTTACGACTGACTTGTGATGTCAGTGGCGCTGTCGAATGGTTGTCAATTAAATCATTGAAATCATTGCGTCGATGAACAAAATGCTCTTTTTATTTTTAAAAACATAAACAAAAAAACCATAAAAAAGTGTAGCAATACCAAGGTCCTTTCCAACAACCAAAATGCCCAGAACCCCCAAATTACTTGAAACCTAGGTTGTCAATCAGTCAGCTAAAGAAGTTTGCATATGGTGTGTGTTTGAAGAGCAAGAACAGAATGCAGGAATAGTTTTCTGGCCAGTTTGTGGCTAATGATGCGTGGATAATTTTTCCACCGCAGAGCAAAAAAAGAGCTTTTACGTGGGAGTTCCTGTTCTTACCATAGTGACATTCAGGCGAGGCATGCTGAAGAGATTTTGGAGAAGAACTGGAGAGAACTTCCCTGCAGTGAGTGTTTCCAACCTGCTGTCAAGAGCAGCACATCTGATCAATAGCGGGCGAGGCCCGGAAGAGCGACTTTACCACTTTCACTAACTTCACGAATAGTGGTGATCATCTGTCAGTGTGAACACACACGCAGCGGCACGGTGCACCACAGCAAATCTGACCTCTGCTCGTTACCCGTCGTAAAACAGCATTGGGCAGCTACTTTTTAGCAGTGCCGAGGAAGCATTACGGTAATCATGAGCATTACTAATAAATTTTAAGTTATACTTATTTCAGTAACGCATAAATCAACACACATTAAACCTGAAATTTAGTTTTGTTTTTATTAAAAATTCACCAGCACCAAAAGATATTTGGAGAAAAATTGGGCGAGTTAACTAGCTATTTCCTGCAGACTGTATGCCTACTGTCATTACGCTGCACCACATCGCCCTCCACTGGATGAAGAGTGAACTGCAGCAAACTACATTTTAGCATTTTAGCATGTTACAATACTACTTCTGTAGTTATTATGATGAAAGTAACTCAAAAGTGTAATGTATTACAATTCAGAGACATTAACAACGTAATGTAACCAATTACTTTGAAATAACAGTAACTGGTGATCTGTAATCGATTATATATTGGAAGTAATTTGCCCAACTCTGCTAACTACGACGTTTAACCCGTAGCTTAGGTCTAGTTTAGCTAAAAAAGTTGCTTTTTAAAAGCAGCTTCTCCAACCATACAGGAAGAAATATTTAAGAATAAAACAACGAGAACCATAAAACAGAAGTGTCCGTGGAGGCAGCTCTGCTTCGGTCAGTGGCGTTCCTCCAGAGTCGGGGAGCACTTTTGACGACAACCTCGACTCCCAGTGGGAATACAATTCAATTCCTCTTCTTTATACGTGCAGTGTGTGAAATATTTACCTTTTTTTTGTGAGCGGGAGTGGTGGTGGAGGCGGGTGAGCAGGAGGGCAGGAGGAGGTAGGAGGTAAGGGTGGAGGCAAAGCTGATGCTTTTACATTGATTTCATTCATGCACGTCCTGCGGATTAGCTACTGCTATAGGTAAATGTGCCCATGCAACATCTCAACATGTACAGTACCTAGAGTGGAGGTGATGGAGTTAACACACACACACACACACACATGTGCATGCATACAACACATACACAAATTATACATTTGCACATGCACGCACACACACACACACACACGCACACACAAACCAACACAAAAAACAATACACACACACCAACACACACATACACATATACATTTGTGTACATGCACATACACACACATGCATAAACACACACACACACACACACACACACATGCATAAACACACACACATGCACATGCAAACACACACACATATACCATATAAAAAACCCTTTTTATACAGAATATGCACATAAGCACACACACACATATGCACATGCACACACATATATGCACATAAAACACACACATATGCACATACAACACACACACATATGCATATAAAACAACACATACAGATATGCACATAAACACACACACATATGCACATGCACACATATATGCACATAAGCACACACATATGCATGCAAGCACACATACACACATATGCATATAAAACAACACACATACAGATATGCACCAACACACACATATGCACATAAACACACACACACACACACATGCATAAAACTAACACATACCCAGATATGCACATAAACACACACATGCACATACATACACACACATATGCACATAAACACACACATATGCACATAAACACACACACACACATATACATAACACACATATACATAAACACACACACACACATATGCATAAAAACCTTTTATACAGAATATGCACATACATACACACATATGTACATAAACATACACACACATACACAAAACACACACACATATACATAAAAACAACACATACCAGATATACACATACATACACACACATATGTACATAAACACACACACACATATGCATAAACATAGCACATATACAGATATGCACACACAGTACTGTGCAAAAGTTTTTAAACGGGTGTGAAAAAAATGTAATAAGCAAAGGCCTTTCAAGTATAAATAATGATTGTTTTATTTTTTTATCAAGTTACAAAATGGAAGTGAGCAAACAAAAAGAAAAAATCTGAAATCAAATCAATATTTGCTGTTTACTACCTTTGCTAGCTGAAACCAGCATCCAATTCCTTTGGTTCTACCCCTGCACAAAGGTCAGGGATTTTGTAGGATTATAGTCGTTATATATTATTTTGTAGGATTATAGGATTATAGATCTGTAAGTTAGTTCTCCAAGATATTTTGGAACAACCTACCTGCGAGTTCCTTCAAAACTGTGTGCAAGTGTACCTAGAAGGGCAGTGCTTTTTGAAGCAAAGTGGTCACACCAAATATTGATTTGATTCGTTCATTCACTACATTTTGTTGATTGATGAAATAAATGATTAACACTTCCATTTTGAAAGCATTCTTTGTTTACACAACATTTACCATCCTCACTTTACACAACCTCTCTCTACACATATGCACATGCACACACACACACAAACAACACAAAAACAAAGAATACATACATATGCATATACATTTGTGCACGTTCTACACCTGGTGGGCAGAGCTTCTCAGGGAAACAGGCGGAGTTATTCAAATGTCCTTCACCTTGATGTAAAGTAGCGGAGAAAATAAATAGCTGGTTTTAAGCGCAGTCTCTAACGATTCGTTAATTAATACTAACACAATTCACCATTTTTTAAAATCAAACTAACAGTGTGTGTGGAGGCAGTACAAAGCCAAATGGATGTGCAAGAGAAAAAATGAAATTAAGTCATATCCTGCGGGATCTTCGCTCTAGATTAACAGTAAGTGAAAGCCAAGTGTCCAATTCTTCAGCGGATGTAAAAAAGCTGAACTTCATTTAATATTTAATACTGACCAATTGCTATGATGTTTCCAAACCTACAAAAGTCTAAAACAAGGGTCTTTCATAATTACTCTCTTCAAACACAGGCTGCACTTTAACAGTGTGGTATGAGTAAATCTTTACACACTCACACACATACACAGCAAAAGGCCGTAAATGACATTATTAAGGTTTTCTCTCGACTAATTATTTTAAAAAAGAAGAGATTTTTGCACCGCTATGGTTGAGATGCCAGAGTCGAAAGCATATGACGCCCTGCGATGTAGAAACACATTAAAAAAGAGGCAGGAAAAGTCCCGATCATCATTAAAGCTGAGCTATTACAGACATTTTACAGATGCTATGATGTTACCTTAACATTCAGATTAACCACAACGATCAGACTCTTTGTTGCTTACCTTCCAGAAGTGACAGTGCCCATATTTATATAAAAAGAAATGCCTAAATAATACATTTGGGTTTTTATATGGTTTAAATAAATCATACTTTATTGTATATACTGTATATTGTGTCTTTTCATCATCAGCATCATCTATATAAAGTTAGCCAACTACTGATAGTTTTCAGCTTTGACATAAGACACACACTTGCAGACTATCCACATATTTTTGTGAATAAAATCACTTTTAGTATTTACACTGATTAGGGACCATCAGAAAATTACAGAACGGTGTTTACACAAATAATTTTACAAATTATAAATAATTTACCATATACTGTACATATGTGTGTAATTATTACATTGTTTTAATTAGGAAAACACTATTTAAGGCAAGTATTTCCTTAATTAGAACGGAATAATCTCAGTCATATGTTCAGACATTTTAAAAGAAATTATTTTTGTATCAGATTTGTCTAAAAGAAATGGCAGATATTCAAATTTACAACCTCCGGAATCAATGTCGGACATTTAAAAAACTGAGTATAGATGCCATCATTAATATAGGAATAATCATATATGTGTGTTTTGGGGACGTTTAAAGGTAAAGTCAAAATAAAGGCTAGGAATCCAGTGTAGTTGAATGTTGGGAAAATCTTTCATAGACACCATTCTAAGAACAGATAAAGTAAGTTTAAGAGTTTCTAGCACATGTCCAGATGCCTGAAACATATTATGACATTAAAAAACTAAGACATTGCAAGCTATATATAGGCTATTTATATCTACAATTTATATATATAATCTGAAAGTGAGGCTGCAGTCTAGTTAGTTTCATTGTCAGCCAATTTGGCCCGTAAATGTTCAGGAGCCGTAAAAGAAACAAGTCTTCCTGGAGTGTAGCGGCAAGATTGTGCCATCTTTTCCATCCAGTCAGAGGCTGGAGCCGAAGGTCAAAACGGAGAACAAAACACACCAAATATATGACAGAAAAGAGCTTGCTGTGGCTGTCACCTTGCGTATTTATTTATTGATATAGATTTGAACAGGGTAACAGGGTCTTATTATGTGTTGGTTATGTAGTTACTATTTCTTTGCAATGAGAGCATTGCCTAATAGACATTTCATAAAATAATCAATAAAACTAGAAGATACATTTCCATAAAAAGAAAATACAAATGTGATGTCTCTTACCTTAAGACTTGCAAGGTGGTTGCTGTTTTGTTGTTAAGGTGGTACAAAGATTATTATAATATTTCCTAAAATTGTTTCCGGAGTGGTTGCTAGGTGGTTGCTAAGGTTTGTGTTAGGGTGTTGCTAGGCGGTTGCCAAGGTGTTGCTAGAGTGATTGCTAGAGTGTTGCTAGGCGGTTGCTAGGGTGTTAGCAAGGTGTTACTGGGTGGTTGCTGAGGTGTAGCTAGGGGATGTTGCTTTAAGACATTAACTGAGTGGTGGCTAGGTTATTTAACTAGAGCAGTTTATAGATGTTTGCTAGGTGGTTGCAAGGGTGTTGCTAGGCGTTGCTAGGTGGTTGCTAGCATGCTGCTAGGTGTTGCTAGGTGGTTGCTCGGTTTTTATAGTGGATGCTATGGTGTTGCTGGAGTACATTGATTGCTAGCATGTGCTACTAGGTGTTGCTAGGTGGTTGTTGGCATGCTACTAGGTGTTGCTAGGTGGTTGTTGGCATGCTACTAGGTGTTGCTATGGTGTTGCTAGGTGGTTGCTTGGTTTTTATAGTAGTCGATAAAGATGTTTCTAGGTGGTTGCTAGGCAGTTGCTAGGTGGTTGCAAGGGTGTTGCTAGGCGTTGCTAGGTGGTTGCTCTGCTTTTATAGTAGATGCTATGGTGGTATAGAAGTGGTTGCTAGCATGCTACTAGGTGTTGCTAGGTGGTTGATAGCATGCTACAAGTTGTTGCTATGGTGTTGCTAGGTGGTTGCTAGCATGCTACTAGGTGTTTGCTCAGTTTTTATAGTGGATGCTGTGGTGTTGCTAAGTGGTTGCTAGATTATTATAATCGTTGTCACAGTGTTGCTAGGTGGTTGCTAGCATGCTACTAGCTGTTGCTATGGTGTTGCTAGGTGGTTGCTAGCATGCTACTAGCTGTTGCTATGGTGTTGCTAGGTGGTTGCTAGCATGCTACTAGAGTGTTGTTAGGTGGTTGCTAGCATGTTGCTAGGTGGTTGCTAGGTTATTATAGTGGTTGCTATAGTGTTGCTAGGTGGTTGCTAGCATGCTGCTAGGTATTTGCTATGGTGTTGCTGGGTGGTTTGCTAGCATGCTACAAATTGCCAGGTGGTTGCTTGGTTTTTATAGTAGATGCTTATGAATTGTTTGCTTGCTAAAGTGGTTGCTTTAGCATGCTACTAGGTGTTGCTAGATGGTTTGCTAGCATGCTACTGGAATGTTGCTATGATGTTGCCAGGTGGTTGCTCAGTTTTATAGTAGATGCTATGGTGTTTGCTAAGTGGTTTGCTGGCATGCAAAACATACCATGGTGTTGTTGCTAGGGGTTATGTGGTTTTTATAGTGGTTGATATGGTGTTTCTAGGTGGTTGCTAAGGGAATGGGGAAAGAACGAGTCCCCTTAAATCACGCCGAATAAGGGAGCTTTATTGATGATACATGAAGCCGTCGTTAAGCGTCCCAACATTTGTGCTCCAAAAATGGATAGAAAAAATGGACAGGAGAACATGCAAGCGGCGTGGTTAAAAAAGCAATTAAACAATGGCCACACCACATACTGTAATAGGTGGCATTTTAGGTATTAGAACAAAGTGTGATAAGAAAAAGTGGGTAGAATAAAAAATGGGATAACAACCGTGATCACGTAATAAAAAGCTACACCTTTTTAGCAATTGATGCAGCATATGTAAAGTTTGTAAATAAAATGTTTAAAAAATAGACGAAATCCAATCACACAAAAGCGGGACTTATTCTGTGTGTTTTGGTTTTCTCTTCTTCCTCTCATGCTGTTTTGTTTTGGAAGAGACAATGTTTGTCTGAACCCAGTAGAATCAGCTCATAGCTCAGCTCAGCCTGTCAGCACAAAAAGAGGAAAAGAAAGAGAGAGGGAGAGGCGGAAAGAAGACAGAACATATATCATTCTTGATGATTCACCTAGCGAAAAAAGACAGTCAGTCTGGGTTTTGGTCTGGATTTAGCCATTTTTAAGGCGAGACCTAGAAAATCCTACCTAGGACTTTGGGCGTGCCTGGGGTATTTAGATGTTATTAGGGGTCCAAGCACAAAGTGCTATGAAACTTCTTGAAATTGTTCAGTTTTCTTTATTATTATTGTTATTATTATTATTATTGTGCCCACAAAACGGATTGAACTGTTGCAGAAAGCTGAAATTTTCACTGTAAATAGGATATGTGAGAATGTCTGTCTATAACAGGGCAAAGGAAAACCTTAACTATATGCGTGTGAGTGATTATTTGTCATTGTGAACACAGCACACAGTACACCACAGCTAAATGTGACCTCCATTTTAACCTTTCATCCATTATGAAGGAGCAGTGGGCAGCTAACAAGCGCCAGGGCAGTGCTTGGGGACAGTACCTTGCTCATGAGTACCTCGAGTGCTTAGCTTTACTGGCTCTGGATTGAACCTCGACCTTCTGAACCTGGCGTTACATACCAACTGACCGCCAGGCGTGCTAAAAATGCTGTAAATGTAATTCTGACTCTTTTCTTGATGTTTACCATCAGCTGCTGCGACTTTTTAGCCGGACCCCACTGGGTTACAATTACCAGTGGCCACTTTGGCCAAATGTTCAGATGTGGCAATGGATGTGATTTAAACAAACTTTTACATCGTAATTTTCATTATTGTAATTTATGAAAACAAA
>JAVGVS010000109.1:1147916-1225416 GCA_032718565.1 Distichodus sexfasciatus
CGTCCGTCTGTCGTTCCTCGCTTCCATCCGGACGCACAATGACATCTCCTCTAAAAGAGCATCACAATTCCCTGTAAAGACAAGTGAAACTGTCAGCTCTCTTTCACAAAATCCCTCACACACACACACACACACACTCGTGCACAATGCAGTTGGGCAGAACCCTAAGCAGGCCATGAATATAGGGTCTCCATTACTGGGCCATGTGTGTTCACTAAGCCGCATGGGTTCCCAGGCTTGTGCCTTTTTATTAGCGCTGAATGCGCTCCGTCGCACAAAGCAACGAGCCCCCTCGCTAATTCGTCTTTTATCCAGCTTGAGCGCTCTTTCTTTGTAATAGACTTCTAATTGACTTTGGCAAATCTGTGACTGAAGGTGCCGAGGGAGGTGAAGGAGCTCCGCACACGTCCCAACCCATTCCTACACTTTCATTTGAATTCTGTTTTTTTTTCCACTTCGGTACATGGTCTCTGCTGTAATATTGAAGTAGGGGTGTAATGATACATCGATCTACATCAATACGTCGATCAATCTATTTGTCTGTCATCTTGTAGAATGTGTGTAGAGTGTGTGTAGAGTCCAGTGGTGTGTTGTAGTACAGCAGACATGGTCGTATGTAGAGCAGTGAGTTGTTTCTCAGTGACATGTAGCACCTGCCCTGAGGTTTTACCTGTGTGTGTGTGTGTGTGTGTGAGTGATGAGTGCTGAAGAAGATGATGATGATGATGATGGTCACATACACTGTCGTTTCCTGCACTAAACAAGCCCAGATCCTCCTCTTAAGCAGCAGCCCACATCACAATCAGCATTTAGACTAAACACTGCACTGCCCACTCATCCCCCTCTTCTCCCTCTCTCGCCCCCATTTCTCTCTGCATGTCTGTATGTATTTTCTCTCTCTCTCTCTCTCACTTTTTCTCTCTCGTTTTCTCTCTCTCTCTCTCTCTCTCTCTCTCTCTCTCTCTCTCACTTTTTCTCTCTCATTTTCCCTCTCTCTCTTTCTCTATCTAGCTCTCTCACACACACTCTTTCTTTCTCATGTCTCACTTTATGGCTTTCTCTTGTTCTCTATCTCACTCTTTCTTCTCGCTCTCTCCTTTTCTCTTTTTTCTCGGTATGACTCCCTCTTCCTCTATTTCTCTCCACCTCACTCTTTTTCCTCTCACACTCTCTTGTTCTCCCTCATTTTCTCTGTATGTCTCTTCCTCTGTCTGGCTCTGTTGTTCTCTCTCTATCTCACATTTTTACCTCTCTCACTCTCTCCTTCTCTGTCTCTCTCTTTCACTTTCCCTTGCTCTCTTTTTCTTTCTTGGTCTGTCTTACTTTCTCATTGCTGGTCTTTCATTCACTCTCTCTTTTTCTTTCTTTCTCCTTGCCTATCTGTTCTTTCTCTCTCTCTCTCTCTCTCTCTCGCTGCCGTCTCTCTCTGTTGTTGTTTATTGTTGTTTTCATGCCTACAAGAGATTCTTCACAGTCATTACATTTCAAACAGTGACCTCCGCTCCGGACTTTTATCCAGCTCTGGATGCCTGACTCCTGCTCGGTGAGACGTGTGGCATCACAAAGCCCAAGCTTTCATCCGGTGCATGATGGCAATGCCAGGAAATAATGCCATCTGTCCGTGCCATTCTCATGAACATCAGGACATCACGAAGCACGTCGACATCAGATGTTCTCTCCTCATCCAAAACCATAGCACACATTCCGACCTGAGGGCTACAGTGACATCTTTGATTCTTATTCTCTTCAAAAGGGTTTATCACTGCTTCATATGCTTTCATTATTGGTATACCCGTTGTCCTGGTTTTGTATGCATATCTCAAATGATAGGTTCAGAAGGTAAGGAATGAAAGTAAGTTTGTGTGATAAATGAGGATTCTCCACAACGTTAGCATTGACTTTATTTGAATATCATTTTTCCAAGCAGCCCCTTTAAGGCACGGATACCTGAACGAACGAATACATTTCAAGACTTACCTTATTCACATGTTTGCATAAACTGGAAACCTTTCAAAACAGGTTTAATTGCGTAAAAACACAATAACTGCTGCCACAAACAAGATGTAATTAACTTTTGCTTGTAAGTCTTTGGACGGAGGCGCCCCCTGAATATGCGCCGATGAAAAAACGATTAAAGGCATTTGCCTCCATCTGGTGGTCATTCTTCGAACATCAATCTCTACTAACGTAGATTTGATTTCTAAAAACAAATCCCTTATTTCTATTACAAAACTGATTAAAATAGCCTTCAAATAATCCATATTATTTAAAATCTATGTCTGTCTATCTATTCTGCTAAAAGCTCCCATTACCTTTCCTTTATTGTTAGCTACATTAGCGCCGCCGAGCGTCGTGGCCCTTTAAATAAAATGCCCGCCTCAGTTCGCTTCTCATTTCCTATGTAGTGCGCATATGTAGGGCGTTAAGTAAGCTCTCCGAGCCGCAAGTAAGTGCACTACGTAGGAGAGTGTGATTCATTTTTTGAGTTGTACCGTGTTTTGGTCCATTAGGAAAATGGATGACTGTAGACTTTAGTCAAGCGTAAAACTTTCCCTCTAGCTTTATTTGACAACAAATATTTGTGATTTATAAATTTAACAAGAAATCGAAATATTATTCATCATTCTGAAATCGACGCTTCATTTCTAAATGTGGGCTGAGGTTTGACGCGGCTTCCTTAAAAAATGTTAGCTAGCTAGCTAGCTTAGCGCGGCTAGCTGCTTCCTGTCCGAGTCAAATGAGCAACTGTGGGGTAATTAATGCGAATTCATTAAAGACATCCTGGTGATGGTGTTCGGGTAAGTAATCGCGTTTGCTGCAAACATGCATTTGTATTTAATGCTTGTGTTTTAACGATGTTGTGGAACAGGATTAAGGTCGATGCTATGCGGCTAACGTTAGCAGCGTTTCCGGTTGTGAATCCGGACTGTGATTGTCTCTGATTTATTTAGCAGCTGCTGTCGTTTTCTTGGAGGTGATGTTCAAGCTTTTTGCTGTGAATTTTCCACATGCGAGCTCATGTTCAGGCTTCTCGGTTGATATAGAAATGCTGATGAAAGAAAGTGTTGGACGTAGAACTTTGCGGCAAGAATAAAGATTCTTTTTTGTTACACAAGTACAATACGCACAAAATTGTTGAATTTACGCAAACATGTTCCAAGACAGAAAGTGCTGTCCTAAAATATCATTCAAACATACATCAGAAATGCAAAACTCATGATGCCTCCAAAGAGCCAGACTTTCTTTTGTGTTTAAACGTAGTCTTGAGGAAAATGATTCACATGTTGCAATAGAACACTATTGCAAATAGTCTGTTTTTGAAAATACAGACTTTTGTACAGTAAAAACACACCAACATTATGTGAATTTACGGATTATAATCAGGGGTGGAAGTAACGAATTACAAATACTCACGTTACTGTAATTAAGTAGATTTTTTGGGCACTTGTACTTTTATCAGTAGTTTTTCAAGTGTGTAATTTTACTCGTACTTGAGTACAGTTTACACCATGTAATCTACTTCGCTACTTATAAAATCAAAAGTCTCTACTGAGTACGCCCACCATTTGAATTAATATTCAAACCTTTCATCTGCATCTTTGCAGTCAATAAGGCTGTGCAATCGCGACCGCGCCAGTTAATCTATGACGTAAGCAAAGAATAAACTCCGCTGCAGCAGCAGGCACAGGTGTCTGGAGGAACTACACAGCGGAGTACAAACTCATTTATACACTGAAGATTTGGAGACAAAGAAGCCAAAATGGAGACAGAAGACAACACTGTCGACCGTGAAAATGATGGAGAAAAGACGGAGGACGAGTGCCCGCTGCCTGTTGTTCGCAGTGCATTGGGAAAAGTTTAAACTGTTCTATACATGTCATTTCACAAACATGTCATTGTTTTAACAAACAAAATTCCTGCTTTATATCTACATTTATTTACAAAACAAATTGCCTTTCTATACCTCATTCATCTGAGAAATGTGCTTTGAACGTAGATATTTTCTACTGGTGAATCGAATCAAATGCCTGCTATTGACGACGCAATAAAACATCCATCGGTTAAAAAGTAATTAATACTTTTTTGAGAAGAGTACTTTGTACTTTTACTCAAGTATTTTTTAACGCCAGTACTTTTACTTGTAATTGAGTACATTTTAACCAATGTAACAGTACTTGTACTTGAGTACAAATTTTCAGTACTCTTTCCACCTCTGATTATAATACACCTTACGTTTGAATAGGTCTACAAGGAGATTAAACTAGACGTCCCACTCCCTCCTCGTCCTCTTGGCCATGAGCCGTGTGTGAGCACCGCTGCAGGTGTTTGAAGATGGCAGCTGAGCTTTATCCTGCCAAGAAACTTCCCTCAGTGCCAACAACCACCACTGCGACTTCCACCGCTGCCGTCACGCAGCACTACCAGCAGCAGAACATCAGCAACAACAACACCATCCAGAGCTGCAACTGGCAGGGCATTTACCCCACCATCAGAGAGAGGTAGAGTCGTCCTCCACATCTCTGTAGTGTTGTATTCAGGGCAAAAAACACACAAAAAAAGTAATTGTTGATTAATCGTTATCGGCTGAAATCTTCCAATAAATCGTGGTTTGAGATCATATCGTCCAGCCCTAGCATCACGCGTGGGAACCTATTGGAAGCCACCGAGCCTGACTGTTTGCTGGTGCTTTGTGTAACCTCCAGAAACGCAGTCATGTTTAACAACGAGCTGATGGCAGACGTGCACTTTGTGGTCGGCCCACCGGGGGCAACGCAGCGGGTACCGGGGCACAAGGTGAGAGTTCAACGTCTAGTTTTTGAACTTTAAAAACGGAAGAAATGATACATTCAGTAGAATAGACAAAAAGTTAGACATAAATGAATAATTGAAATAAAACAATCATTTTGGAGATTCAAATGTAATGGAACAGAACAGAGCATCTGTGTTGTGTATGTTTGTGTTTTAATGAACAGTTAAAAAGTTCTACTGGTTCTACCTCTCTCTCTCTCTCTCTCAGTACGTGCTGGCCGTGGGGAGTTCGGTGTTCCACGCCATGTTTTACGGTGAGCTGGCCGAGGATAAGGATGAGATCCGAATCCCTGACGTGGAGCCCCAGTCCTTCCTGGCCATGCTGAAGTAGGAATCAGTGTGAAATCTGCGACATGCTTCTAGGAGCATGAAAGATTTGTTAACATTTATTTCTACTTGTTTTTATACATCTCAGCATTAGTTTTTCTCCTCCGATTCTTCGTTTCCTCCTCCTCTCTAAACGCATCTCTCACTTTTCTCCTTTCTCTTTTTATCTCCCTCCATCTCTCCAGGTACATCTACTGTGACGAGATCGAGCTGTGCGCCGACACGGTCCTGGCCACCCTTTACGCCGCCAAGAAGTACATCGTGCCCCACCTGGCCCGGGCCTGCGTCACCTTCCTGGAGACCAGCCTGAGCGCCCGTAACGCCTGCGTGCTGCTGTCGCAGAGCTGCCTGTTTGAGGAGCCCGAGCTGACGCAGCGCTGCTGGGAGGTGATCGACGCCCAGGCCGAGCTGGCACTGCGCTCCGAGGGCTTCTGCGACATCGACGCCCAGACCCTGGACAGCATCCTGCGGCGCGAGACGCTCAACGCCAAGGAGACAGTGGTGCTGGAGGCGGCGCTCGACTGGGCCGAGGCCGAGTGCCACCGCCTCGACCTTCCGCCCACCGCCGAAAACAAGCGGCAGGCGCTGGGCCCGGCCCTGTACCTGATCCGCGTGCCGGCCATGACGCTGGACGAGTTCGCCAACGGCCCAGCTCAGTCGGGCGTGCTGACGCTGCACGAGACCAACGACGTCTTCCTGTGGCACACGGCAGCCAAGAAGCCAGAGCTGCCCTTCCGCTCCTGCGCGCCCCGCAAGGGCCTGTCGCCGCAGCGCTGCCACCGCTTCCAGTCCTGCGCCTACCGCAGCAACCAGTGGCGCTACCGCGGCCGCTGCGACAGCATCCAGTTCGCCGTGGACAAGCGAGTCTTCCTGGCCGGCTTCGGCCTCTACGGCTCCAGCTGCGGCTCGGCCGAGTACCAGGCCAAGATCGAGCTCAAGAGACAGGGCGTCACGCTGGGCGTGGCCGTGGTCAAGTACTTCTCGGACGGCTCCAGCAGCACCTTCCCCGTCTTCTTCGAGCACCCGGTGCAGGTGGAGCCCGACACCTTCTACACGGCCAGCGTGGTGCTGGACGGCAACGAGCTCAGCTACTTCGGACAGGAGGGCATGACCGAGGTGCAGTGCGGCAAGGTGACCTTCCAGTTCCAGTGCTCGTCCGACAGTACCAACGGCACCGGCGTGCAGGGAGGACAGATTCCAGAACTCATATTTTACTCCTGAGGTTATTTTTGCTTTAGGTAGTTGACAATCACCTGCGTCAAACTTGAAAGTGGCGTCAAACGGGGTCCAGAGCGTATGCGCAGTCCGGGTTTGCCTAAAGAGGTCGACCGATATTGGTTTTTCAGGGCCGATATCAATACCGATTATTGCTAGTTAACAAGGCAGATAACCGATAGCGCTCTGACAAAATCTGTCAACATTTAAAATTTTCCTTCTCTTTCCTTGTCTCCTTCTTGGAGCTTCACGCTGCGCTCGTGTGAGTGACAACAAGGCTTCAGCGTTGATTGGCTACTACTCGTGTGACACATGTATAGCCAATCAGAGACTGTTGTGGGCGGGACATTAAATGAAGCAGCGAGTCGAGAGCAAACAGAGAGAAGAGACGGCACTTTGTAGCGCACCTTGAAATGAATTCATATCGGTGATGGTCAAAATTAAACACAGATATCAATAATTGAAAATATGCTTAATATCGGCCCCCGATAATCGGTCGACCCTCAGTTACAACGTGTCTGGTCGTTGTTTTTCGATTTGGATCGATGCTTGGAGATCATTGAGCATCGAATCAGCGTAGATCGATGTATCGTTACAGCCCTTACTATACAACACAGTGGAAAAAGTGCCATTTGAAGACCATAAACACTAACTGTACCTTCAACACTGCAGCTTTGCCCCAGCGAAGCCGATTCGATGGCCTGCTCGTCCACGTCGTCAGCGTTATCGCACCGACTTCTGTTCGTATGCGTTTATAAATTGACGCGTCGAAAGGGGAATCGTTTTCGTTTCGTTGCTCGGCCTCCTGAAGCACAGATCTGATGAAGCGCAAGCGGCTGGAGCACGTGGTAGATCGCAACACATCCACACAAATCCAAAACGCACATTACCCACGAGACGTACACAATCAGTTTTCATTTTGATTGTCGAACTTTTACGAAGAAAGGACCAGCGTTAAATTCCCTTATGCAGTATGTGCCATGTCGGATCTCTGCCTCAGCCGATCACACATTAGACATGAGAAGAGTTTACGGGATTTGATGTTACAGTGGAACATTCTACGTTAATTTTTAACACTAATCTACGATTTGATCAGCAAGTCATGTTATGAGTTTTCATGTTTACATGCAACATGTTAATATATCAAATATATGTACAGAAATGTGCAGATTATTCAGTAGAAACACAGCGGTTCCAGGAGTAAACAACATCTGGCATCACATGTAAAGATTCATGTAGAACCTAAAGTTCTAGGTGAAATACTAAACTGGGATTTCGTACAGAGAGCTATGCTAAGCTAAAACTAGCCTTAAAAATGAGTTTATCCAGTTCGATTTCGCTTGAAATCTTGAGACGGCAGTTAACCTTTTTACGCTGTCGATGTTTTAGCACATTCGCTCTTAAATCATAGCCGCAGTTACAACTTTTTACGACAGTTTTAACTTCATTTGGCTTCTTGAAAAATGAGTTTCTTTGTTGCGACACGACTAAACATCATGAAAGTTGAAATGACACAAACGACAGTTTTAAGCACATGAAAGATTTTAACGTGGCTTACTGATCAAATAAGTTTTTGCTGCGTGCAACTTTTAAACATGCTAACGATTCTACGTTTTCTTTGAACGCGTCGCGGGGGGGGAAAAAAAAATCAGCTGCTTCGGAAACATTTGTATATCGGTCCAAACTGCGGCTCGTGTCAGTGGTCCGGTGTGTGTGCTGGTGATTCTTTTCTCCTCCTAATTCATTAGCAGCACTACAAAAAGAATCAGCTGACGGGTAGCGGAGAAAACCCTCGGTTGCAAGTCATATTTGTACATATTTACTAACGTTCTAGGACCTAAAGTGCTCATTTTGTTGATTTATACTTGACGTTTTTGTAACTGAGCTCACAGTGTGAAAATGTTCCGCTAAATAGTTATTAATTCTGTGTTATTTGATGCATCATTCTGCAGTGTGTGCTGTAAAACCGAACACTAACCAAGTAGTTTTCTTCTTTTGAATCCTCCGAGTGCGGTTAAGACATGCGTTATAAACGAATTTACTCTAAATAGCTCCGATTTTTACAGCTCATTCATCTTTTAGGAACAGCATTTAGGGTTGTGCGATATGCTGAAATATGTGGACGAAGCTGAAAGGTCTAATGTTTTACATTATACTCGTTTATTTGGTGGCGTCACAAAATACACTCTTTACGGCGATGTCTGTTGATGGTTTGGATGAGGGTTTGCAGTAGTCGCCACGTGGATGTAGACGCCTGTGTGCGCTCGTCTCTCCGCTCGGATGTATGGAACGCCAAAGGTGCCACAATTTGCCTTGAGGACGCCTTACTAGAGCGCCACAAAAGCCGCAAAGCCACAAGTCACTAGCGCGTCGCGAAAAAACCGCTGGTATATTAGAGTGCTGCTAAAAAAAAAAGGGTTTTTAACGAATAAAACGGTTAAAAATGAGGTTTTGCTGTCAGTTGTGTAAAAATATAGGTGAATTTTGGCACCGTTGGTGTTCCATATGAGCGTGTGGAGAGCTGAGCGCGTAGACACTAGATTTTACTTCATTGAATTGATAGAAAATGTACTGTATTGTGATATATATATTGTTATCGGGATATGGAATGAGATTGTGGTGATATTGCACAGCCCAAAACGTGACTTGCTGCACCTTTAGTAACTTTTACTGTGCTGGAACGTGACAAGTAGCTGTGTGGTTCAATCAGAAATAAAGCCCCAATCGCCACGGCCTCCTCACCGCTCGTTAAAAAGCACTTACATTACAAAACGGTTAACGCTAACGTGAGGTTTAACATCAGAAGCGGTTTTGGATTTATGCAAATGATCCGTTTATGTAACGTTTCTGGGCACATTGTGAACCGAGGTCAACAATCAGAGCTTATCTTCTGCGTTGGGCCAACAGCTTTAACTCTTGTGTTGTATGACGTTAGGACTTTCAAACTCATTTGGAAGTGTGTGTGTGTGTGTGTGCGTGCGTGTGATGGTTCAACCTCCATTAATACCGTGCCTAAGTGTTGCTCAAGTGCCAATGATATTTTTGAATGTGTGTTGCCTCATTTTCAGTAAAAAATAAATCCCGACATCTACTCAGAAGTGAAGATTCTTGGGTTTTTTTGAGCGTTTGTACTGGTTTAAAGGTTCCTTGTCATGAAAAAACACCATTTTTACCTGTCGCTTTTGGATTATGATCGGTCGATATGAGCAACACAGGAAAAGTAGCTAATGATATCCGAGCTGTTTGATCCAGTAATGCTTGACATTTGTGCACTCATTAAAAAATGAAAAAATAAGAGGAATGATGTTAAAAGGAAGATGAAAATCTGTATTTTTTTAACAATGTCAAATTACAATCAGGTTTCAGTGACTTTTTGGAGGTAGAGGGTGTGTATTTTTGTTTTCTACTTGTGTAAGTTGCGCTCAAAAGTTCTGTCCGTTTTGGGTTTTGAGTCACACAGATTCTTGTTTCCAACTTGGCCAAAGTGGACGCCGTCCTCCGGCGCCATCTCGCAGCTGCTGTGAACGTGCTGTGACGTAACGAGTCGGCGGTAGCCAATCAGACGCCACTTCTGTTCATTTAACACCGATCAGAAAGGTCTTCGTAAAGAGAGAAGATCACGACATAGCTTTAAATATATTACAAATATTGCGATATTATCGCCCAGTCCTACTTTGAAACACAAAAAACACTGAAAATAACGTTATTCTATTTAATCAAATTTGGGGAAGTCAATAACGATTCTAACCAGCGACACACCCTCACAGCTACACCGTCTCACACTCACCCGGCCGCTCCTTGCCGCTCTATGTGGTCCTCTGCTTTTTACGCGCCTGAAACTGCTGTGTTTTGCTCTTGACCGAGCGGATGAGCGTGGCCAGGTCGGGGTCCAGCTCCACACTCGAGGAAGGCGCTGCTGTCGCCGTCGTCGCCGTCGTCTCTGCCGATTGGTGTTTGCCGGGTTTGTCCGCAGCCTTTTGGCTGTTGAGCGTCTCTTTCTCCTCCTCTTCCTCTCTCTTCCTCCTCCTCCTCTGCTTCTCCTCCAGGATGCTCTGAGTGGCTTTGGTCCTCTTGTAGTTGGGGTCCGAAGGGTCCAAGTTGTACAGGTGGGACGTGAACATGGCCTGGAAGCGGGGGTCCTGAACATCCACCTGCTCATACACACACACACACACACACACAATTAGGGCTAATAAACAGGGATGCACAACGATATCGGAGTCATATCGGAGTCGGCCGATGCTTAGATTTGCCAGATATTTCCAACCGATATTTTATGACGCATGAGGGAACGAGGGAGGGATTGAGGGAGGGAGGGACGGAGGAAGGGAGGGATCGAGGGAATCGAGGAGGGAGGAGGAGCGAGGGAGGGGCCGGGGAGAGCGAGGGAGGGAGCGGAGGAGCAGGGAGGAGGAGGGAGGAAGGAGGTCGTCCTGCACTTTCTGTCTTAAAATGTGTGGCGTTATTTTGTGCCAAAATTCTAATCACACAGCAGAACATTCATGAGCAAAATCTTTTGTCTACATGCTCAACTGCCTGCAGACGGCAACTAAATTGTGTGTTTGCCTCACATGGGCTGTGTCCCGACTCGCATGCTACCACACTTAATAGTATGCTAAGTAAGGTGCTGTTATCATACTTTTCTGTGTGGTAGTATGCATCTCAGAAATAGCCAGGGTTGTAGCTTAACGGCTCTCTGTGCACATACAGAGTGCACATGTAGAGTCACACGCGCCCTATTTGAGTTGGTACACTACATAGGGCGGGAAGTGACTTTTATCCTGAAACCTAGTACTCTGGCACAAATGCTCCGCCCTCGCTCCGCTCTGCTGGCTTGACTTGGCGTTGTGTTAGAAATGTCAGAGTTATTGATGAGTTATTAATTTTGTGCCAGAATTCTCGACTCTTCCTGCGCTCACCGTTCACCCTCCGCCAAAAACAGAACAAAACAGTCAGTGTTAATTCGGAGTGTGTGCGCGAGTAGACGAGAGTTGACCTCGAAATTGTCTTCCTCCAGCAGCTCGTTGTTCTTCAGCAGCTTTCTCCTCTTCTTCTTACTGAGGTTCTGCTGCTCCACGATCTTGTCGTAGTTGAAATGCCGGTGCTGCTCGTCCTCGTCGTCCTCCATCAGAAGAAGCCATTTCCCGGCCTAAAAAGGCGGGCAGGGAAAGAGACGGAATGAGGAAATCATTATATAAACATATCGTCAATACTGATCTGATATTTACCTTCTGCTTCTCTAACGCTGCCTCCTCTTCTACAGTTCTTTGCTCCTTTTCCTTCTTGTTTTTCTTTTTGGTTTTGCTCTTCTTTGATGCTCCTGTTCAACCAGAATTAAAACAACAAACAAAACAAAACAACAAACCTCATTTACCCTCCATCCTGTAAAAGAGGTTCACTCTTGAAACTAGAGCTGGGCTACCGATCAACATTTAGAACCTCCAACCGACGCACTCTTGCGATATGCACGATACGCAATATCATCAGAGAACAACGTGCCAATGAACTATGAGGCCAAAAAAACGCGGGAAACTACTGGTGACCGAGGGCCGCTGTGAAGAGGGGGAGTGAGCAGAAATAAGCAGCGACGTAAGGTTTCAGACTGACCTGAAGAGTCTCCCAGTTCCTCGGCAAAGAAGGACTCGCTCAGGTCAACATCAGCAGGAAGCTCATCATCACTGATAACAACATCATCAGACTCCACCTCCTGAGAGAGAGAGAGAGAGGCGAGCGAGGGAGGGAGAGGAGGAGGAGGAGGAGAGGGAGGAGGAGGGAGGAGGAGGAGGAGGAGGAGGCAGGGAGGGAGGGAGAGGGAAGGGCGAGGAAGGAGGAAGGAGCGAGGGAAGGAGGAAGAAACGAGGAAGGAGGAGAGAGCGAGGAAGAAACGAGGAGGAAGAGCGAGGAAGGAGGGAAAACGAGAGAGAGCGAGACTCTGGGAGAAACGAGGGAGGGAGGAGCAGGGGAGGGAGGGAGGAGATGGGGAGGAAAGAGGGAGAGCGAGGGAGGGAGGGAGGAGGGAGGGGAGAGGAAACGAGGGGAGGGGAAGGAGGGAGGGAGGGAATAAAGGAGGGAGGGAATGAGGGAGGGAGAGATGAGGGAGGGAGAGAATGAGGGAGGGAGAATGAGGGAGGGAGGAGGGAGGGGGTTTGGGAGGGCCAGGGGAGCAGTGTAAATGCATTACCACAGTAAACGAGTGAAATACTGTCATTACACTGTCAGCTCAATCCCCAGCTGATTCCAGGTCCTGGTTAGAGAGGGATTAACACAGTGGTGTTGTTGTTTTACCTTCTTTCCCTTCCTCTTCTCCTTCTTCTTCTCCGTCTTCTTCTCCAGAAACTCCTCCCACGGCGTCAGCTGGTCTTTACCTTCAACTTCCTCTTCACCAGTTTCTCTGTGGTTTCCTTCAGTCCTGACAGCAGAACACACACACACACACTTGCCTTTGTACACCTCTCTCCGCAACATCACTTTACTGCAGAGGATTGGGGAGTATCAAGAAAAACATATGTGATGAAGCAAAAATATCGATACCGTCAGCCTAATCAACCGAAAGTCCTGTGTTTCTAGCACCACGGCCTCCTCTCCATATCGCCGATCCTTCTTCTTCTTGTCCTTCTCCTTCTCCTGGATGCTCTGCAGAAGCTCTCGATACTTGGCGATCTGTTCTTCATCCTTCCTTCCTTTCTTCCCTCGAGTCTTCTCGTCTTTGGGCTTTGTCTCCGAGAGCGAGCACCGAGGCTCTGGGCGTGGGCATAGGCCAAATCAGACCCACAACTCATGCTCATCGCGCCAATAAATCTCATTTTATCGTATTATCTGACCTTCAACTTCTTTTGGGCTCCCCTGGCCTTGACCTCCTCCACCTCCTCATCACCAAACAAGGGGGCCAGGTAGGCTCTAAAATCCATGTCAGAAGCTACCGTCATACTGAACTTTCTGCTGAAATTGGCTCGTGTGAGTCGTCTAAATCCCAGGTCACCTCCACCTGCATACGCAACACACTCACTTACTCTGCTATAAAAATACATGGCCGTATTTTTGAAAAACTCCAACTTCTATACGCCGCGTACGCCATTTTGGCTTATCAGGGGGCCCCAATCATGAAATGGCCTTTGGAGCTAGAATTTGATCCCACAACCTCTTGGTCCAGAGATGAGTGTCCTGACCACTAGAGCACCACCCCGCATCCCCCCACCCCCACATACACGTTAAGTGTTGGTGGTCCAGACCTTGGCAGTAGTGGTTGCGGTGGAGGTGAGGAGTTTGGGCTGGTAGGTGGAAGAATCCACATCCGTCAGCTCTGTCTTCGGCTGGTCATGGCGCGCCCGCGTGCGTCGGGGGAATGAAGCTGCGGCGGATGCGAACACCAACCCACGACATTTAATGTAAATAACACTTCTCTTTTACATTTGGTCCTGTGCGGTCACTAAAAAATGATTCACGCAGTGAACTCGGTCCTTGTGATTGCTCAAGGTTTGTAGCCGTGACGCGAAAACTGGCCGACTTTGATTAAAAGGCGCTGAAGGGAATGGGGAAAGAACGAGGGATGATAAAGGCGAGAAAAAGACGAGTGCCAGTCAAAACCCGATTCGGCGAGGTGGTCTGAGGTGGCAGCGTGTTGACCGCCGTCGTGAAAACGGACGAAGGAAAGCTTTCGAGTCCCAAATCCCATCTACTCTTAACGGAAAAGCGAATGGGTTCCTATAGAAGAAACAGAATAAAAAAGGAGGAAAAAAAAACTGAGTCACGGGTCAGGACGGTTACAGACGTGCGAAGAGACACACGGGTCCTCGATTCACGTCGAATTTGGTGGCTTTGTGAAGAACGCCGGCCCGCGCAGTAGAGCGTCAAAATTGGGGGGAAAAAACGACGTAAAATGGACAGAACTATAGCAGAGTGCAGGTACCTTCTGGGGCCACTTCCATAAAAGCCGTAGAGGACCGGCGGCTGGTCCCAATAAAGTCTGTCGCTGGCGTCTCACGCAGGTCAAGCGGTAAGCGCAGCTGCTTTTAGATACTCGGCGTCGCACTCCTGCGTGAATCTTGGCACGCCCGTTTCGCCCGAGTCGCACTCCACCACGGCGTAGTAATAACGCAGACGCTTGAACTGGTAATCGCGCACCTTCTCCCTGTAGATCCACCACAACCGCGGGGAGAAGCACCTTCTAGAGTCTAAACTACAGGCCAGAAAACTCCAGCCAAGCGACCAGTAAACTTTGACTTGATATTCATTACGAGAGAGAGAGAGACCGACCTTTGTTCCTCCGTGTCTGCGTCTGGGTCATCTGGGAGGCTGGTGAGTTCTAACGGACCCTGAGTCTGTTCAGCGTTCATGCGCTCTTTACCAAATTCGGACGGGTAGATCTAAAGTGAAGCAGTAGCTGGGGAATCGGCGTTATATTTAAGCCTTATATTCGAACCTTCTGGCGAAATCTCATGTCTGTCGCGCTCAACTCTGCCTACACCGCGCACTCAAAAACACTCCGTCCTCGCACTTATATTTCTGAACGCTTGAGCTGCCACAATTCGGTTCAGAAGTTCCGCCTTTTACAGCCATTTTAGTGACCACAAGTCACTAGAGCGACACAAAAAGCAGTGGTACCATTAAAAGCAGCGTTTTTAAAGAATAAAACTGAGCAAAATTGGTGTTTACTGCCAGTGCATAAAAACACAGGGGAATTGTGGCACCTTTGGACTCCCACATATGGCGTGTGTGGTCTGTTCTGGTATGCGTGTAGGCAGAGTTAGTATACTGACACCACATTTGTTGTTTTCTTGAGGAATGCCTGAATTTTCACGAAAATATACTACAGTGTAAGGTGGGCCAGTATAAGCGGTATAAAAGGTATGTGATACTCTCTCACAATTTGGCTGTGATGGGGAATTTTGATCATATCGGCATACGCTGAAAATTCAGCCTCCCTGCATATAAGCAATAACAGAGTCGCGTCAAATCTGTGGCTCCCTACGAGGCATTTGTTTTTGGAAAATGGGTATGCCGGAAGAGCGGCTGGTGTAATAAGGGCCGATTGCCGCGTCCATAATCTGGGCGTGGTTTGGGTTTAAGGTCTCGGATACTGAGCAAGAAAAACATAAAGCTGCAAAATATCGCTGTTGAATATAGGAAGAAGCCAAAGAAACTGGCGCCATTACTTTTTCCGGCCTGGAGCCCGTATGTTTCGACAAAGGGAACGCTCCGTCTGCCTTCCATACGCCAAATCCGATCGTGGTTGACCAAGCGATCCTTTTTATTTAATGGCAGAAAATATTCTGCAAGATCGCTTTATTTGCCACATGCTTAGTTCTGAAAGGCATAATGGCACTGAAAGTGAACACCTGGCTCCTCTCGGGAGACTGTGCAAGTCATTATCAAATAAAGTAAGAAATTTGAGAAAGTAAATAAGTAAAGTTAAGAACTAGTAAAAACATAGATGTTAAATATTTGCATTTATATATACCATTTGAATAAGTTAAATAGTAGTAAGGACATTGGAGTACTTTACCTTCAATTCTTTTATGTTTTTTGGTCTAAAAAGTTAAGACATTTAACTAATATATTTTTACTACGGCTGTAGGGACACGGAAAGCTCAATAATAAGCTGATGTTTTTACACACAAACAAGGAAATTATTAGTTTAAAGTAAAGTTATATTAGAAATTACAAATCTAATTATATACCGCAATATATACCGTCTATCGCCTAGGGCTCAAAATGTACCACAATATGATTTTTTTTTTTTGCCATATCGCACAGCCCTACTACGATGTGGTATATATAGATTGCTCGTCATGAGATTCTGGTCATATCGTTACCCAGCCCTACTTGGTATTTATCCTGAAACGAACTGCACTGCATTGATGTCCATTACTCTGACCATCTCGTTATTTCTTTGTATATATATATATATATATATATATAAAAGCTCATATTTTACTAGGAAATTAATGTTGAGAGCTTTTACCGTGGCCGACAGCACAACACCTCCTTTGGGTTTAAATGAGCTAAACAGGGCCAGCAAGTCCTTGGCTTTGATGCGATCCCAGTCCATGTTACACACCGCCAGCCTCCGGCTCGTCTAAACACACACAAAACAACACATCTTCTCTTTAACATGATGCGGTCAACACAGGGGTGTGACAATACATCGCTCTACATCGACTCAGTGATCGATCAACATGCGATCAGACATTACATACCTGCCTTGAGTCATTGTAGTCTTTTTGTGATAGGCCGGACATCTAAGCGTTGAGCCGCAGGAATCGATGTTTTATATCTAGAAGGTCGACCCACCATCGTGTTTTTCAGGGCCGATATCGATGCACAGATTGTTACAGGATTAACAGGCAATAACCGATATATGGAACCGATATGTAAAAAAATTGAAATCTGTAAAAATTTGAATTTTACAAACACTAAGCTCAGCTGAAAACGCTCCTCTTCTCCTTCTCGGAGCTTCACGCCCGCTCGTGTGGGTGTGTGTTGTGAGGTACGAGCTTCAGCATTGATTGGCTACTACTCATGTGACATGTAGCCAATCAGAGACAGTAGCGCACCTGGTACTTACTTAATATCTGTGATGGTCCAAATTAAACACTGATACCGATAATCGGTAAAATGCCTAATATCGGCCCCTGATAATTAATCCGGCAGCTTAAATATATTGTGATATGAACCTCTAAAGACATTTACATACTGGACCTTTAATGATCGCCACCTAATTAAGCACAACGACAAAAACAATATAAGCGTCAGATTGATAAGTAATGGAGATAATCGTGCTATTGATTTTGGTTCATAAATCGACCCTACTACTAACCTCCTCCAGATCATGGTGGCGTCCTTCCCCATCTCCCCCCAGTTATGTTCAATCTCCTCCTCCTCCTCCTCTTCATGACGAAGGTAGCCCTTCACCTCCTCTTCATCCTCCCCCTCGTCCTCCTCCGAGCTGGTCTCGATGTTCCCTTTCCCTCTAGCCAGGTCAGGACCACTGTCGTCATCACTCTCTTCCTCCGACTCACTCTCGTCATCTTCCTCCTCCTCATCATCATCATCTTCGCCTTCCTCCTCCTCTTCTCCTTTGCCAGTCATCTTAAGTCATCAGAGACCTACTCCTTTGTCGGTATCACTGTTCTTCATCTTCTTCTTCATCATCATCATCATCATCATCACCATCAAGTTCATCTTCTTCTCCTGAGATAATTCATTTCATTTGATCATTATCACAAACTGATAAAATATAACCGTTACATATATAACTGCATGGTCACTTTTAATGATTCTGATATAAATGTGCATCTCCAGCTAAAATGTATTTTCTATTTTTTATACTCAAATAATCATATATAGACTAACTTTAAGATATATAACCAGAGAAACTATAGCATTATGTTACCTTCTTCGACTCTCACTCCTTTACTGGCGCTGTTGTTTAGTCTTTTTCGCGTCTCTTATTTCGTCGGCTTTTAAAGTCTCTGTGCTCTTTTTTAAACCTTTCTCAGTGGCACGCTCCTCGCTTTTTACAAGTTCCTCCTCCTCCTTTCCAGGCTCTCATCTGCAGCTTCAGCTTTGACTTCACTTTCTTCTAACCGTAAGTAGTAAATGGCTAACTAACCGTGTCGTCCTTCTCCCCCTTTCCCTCCTCTTCACCTCCGCCGGACTGCTCGAAGTCTGAGAGCTGGTAAGCGTTTGAGTCCTCGTTAGAGTGTGATTGATGGGCGGCCGCGTTTGTCCACGGTGTATTTCAGTTTGAAGCGCTCGCGTGGAACATGGACTGGAAGCGCTTGTCAATGCGCACTTTCTGCTGGACATCCGGCATCTCCCAGAAGCGAGACGCTAATCGGGCGAAGCGCTCATCGCTGCTGGAGTCTTTTTTAGAGGACATGATGGCTCAAAAGTTTTACACAATGCAACCTGTAAGAATGTAAGACACATTCAATCAGTTAATTTAATATGGATTTTTGATTACTTATGATTAATGAGCGTTTATTTAGTTAGAATTTCTGTTTGTTTTGTCTCTCAACTATTGAAACTGGAATATATTTTCAGGTAAAACAGTACATATAACTGTGATTTTTAAATAACTGAAAGAAACACAGATGTGGAGGCAGACTGGACGGGGCAGAGTCATACATGGTACAACGTTTTTAAGTACAAGAGTACGCGAACACACACAGAGAAAGGATTTACAAGTTTCTGGAAATAATCGAAATAACCATCATGTTGATTGGGGTTACGGAATGTGTGTTTTCAATTAAACCTTAGTCATAACTGTAACTCCATGACATCATAGCCAAAACAGAGAGACTCAGGAGGTTCTATCCTCAGGCATCCGTTTTTGTTTTTTTTTTAAACAGGACATGTCTTTTCTAAATGTCTTAATTTGTCATTCCACCTGCCTCTTAACTCCATGACAGTATGATCATTTTATATTGTCTGACATTTTACTGTTCAACATTTGCTGTGCAGCTGCACCACTTAAATCCATTGCACCTTATTGTACATAAGTCACAGTTTATTTTCTTTTTTATCTCTTTCCTTTATCTCTCTGATTTTAAGTAATTTTTAAGGTTCTGTGTATCTCCTTGTTATTTTATTATTTATTTGTAAATTGTCAAAGAGCGGATCAGGATGCATTTCACGGCATGTTGTACCTGTACAATTTGCATGTGACAAATAAAGAATCTTTAATCTTGGAAAAACTCATGATATCCCCACTTCAATATATCATCAGACCACCACAAGAAAACGATCTGTGACTCGATCCCTATATTGACACAAGAAAAGCCTAATTATTGTCTGTGCAACCACAAATTAAAGCTATTGGGAGGGACAGAAGGGCGTACGGTTCACTAAATAATGATGATGATGATGATGAAGACGGTAACCTTACCCAGCCAGTCATATTACAGTCAACAACAGATAGCCAAGCATATCTTTTGTCTGTTTAATTATTTCAAATAAATAAACACACACCTCCGTACAAACCTGCTTTAATGTTTCACGTTAGCAACGCACTACACGCATCTACAGCAACGTTATTACGAGCGTTAGTAACTCTCGTCTCCACATTTAACTGATCTTCTTGCTCACCTAATACATGTTATAGATTTATTCTAATAAAACGTGACAGAAGTTAAACTGTAAAACACTTACACACACACACACTAAAAATCCTGCCTCGTCGCCATACACGTGTTTTTGCCGATGCATCAAGCACTTCCGCCTCCTTCAAAAACCCCGCCCCTTTTCCTACGGCAAGCCAGAAGGCTCACGGGAGTCAGTAAATCACATTACGCGTTTATAAAACATTACTTACATGTTTGGCGTTCTATTAAATAGAACAACGAACACAAATTACATATAAGCAACGACAAGGCCTACAACACCAGCAGGGCAAATATTATGAGCAAAAAAGAGGGAACATCGGGGGTATAAGTTACCGATCTATATTAAATATTGTCGAAGTAAATATATCGATATTAAAACATTATATATACATATATTATTACACACGCAGCACATTGCTATTATTGTAGTATATTCACTCTTGAACAATTCAAGATTCAAGATTCTTTATTTGTCACGTGCAAGTTATACAGGTACAACATGCAGTAAATGTGTCTGATCCGCTCTTTTAACTGTGCAATAGACAAAGGGAAAGACAATACAATCCTGACTTACAAACATAAAGACCTTCTTAAATAAAGGGGGTTGGGGTAACAGGACGAAAAAAAATAAAACTATATATATAATATACAATAAAGACATAAAGTTACATGTGCATAGTTTACACAGAGTTGCATAATACTAAGACAGAACCAGTGCAATGAGATGATTTTTAAAGTGCCAAGTGCAACTGCAGCATTATACGTAGCAGACAGAGTAGAGCATGTGATATTGGACGATGAAATGTAATAGCCAGTACTAAATGATTATCACAGTTGAGAGGTTTGTATAACAGTCGAATTGATATAAAGTTATCATAAATAATATGAGGGTATGTATTAGCAGCAATATGAGGTATGTATTAGCAGCAATACAAGGGTATGATAAACAATAGCAAGTTTTATCTGAGAAGTTACAGAAAGAACAACTATAAAGTAAAAATCTTTTTTGAAACCAACAGGAAAAAATGTTGGACGTGTTTAGCAATGTCAGTGTTAGATTACACCACGAAATCTCTTTTGTACGCGTCTATATATATTAAAAAAGTGTAACAACAGTATATCTTTATTGATCCAGTAGTTTTAAGCAATAATTAATGCGATGAATCCTTCTGTTCGTTATTAAAATTTTTTTTAAAAAAAAACCTAAAATATAAAAATTTCAAGTTTTATTGAGATAATGTGTTTTTATTAAATATTGACGTTTTAAAACATGTTGCGTTTCTAAAAGCAGGGCTTCAAAGCATCACTACGGAAATAAAAAAGAAAGAACTACATGAATCGGTCGCAACAGGCTTTGCGACCAGAGGGGATCAATATATTTGTAGTCATCTCTTGACACGGTAACCAATTCGCTTACAAAACAGTTTTCAAGAGGAGTACACGTCAAACAATGAAACCAGATCTTATGTAAGTTTCATAACACCGTTTTTATGAATGTGCCTTATATTTCAGCCGATTTTCTGAAACAACATTTACGAAGGAACCGGAACAAACATACAAAATGACGTCGGGATCAAATCAGGTCAGCTTCTTCAAAGGTCGGCGGCGCGGAATGGTTGCGGGAGCGCGCCTCGACCTGTCACGTTTTCACGTCTGTTAACATTGGATTTACTTTTCCGTAAAACGCGCGACTATGAACAAGCTGGTCGGTCAGGAGCCCTCTTCAAAGCAGTTGTAATAATCGCGCCTCAGTTGTTTCCTCACCATGTCCCCGGTCACCGGTTCCGGTCGTGCGTCAGACGCCTGTCCGTGAGAACCGGTGGCGGGATGAACGTGTTCGACAGAAACATGAAGAAGCAGAAGCAGTGGGCAGCTAAACTACAGGACAACCACAAGTAACGACTACCTGCGAGAAAGGGTCTGTGTGTGTGTGTGTGTGTGTGTGTGTGTGTGTGTGTGTGTGTGTGTGTGTGTGTGTGTGTGTGTGTGTGTGTTCGTGCACACCTGGAGATGATGTTGGTGGCTGTCCACAGTGTAAAGGTGTGTGCGCGCATGCGTGCATGTGCACCTGGACGTTGCTGATGCATACCTTGTAAGTGTGTGTGTGTGTGTGTGTGTGGAGCTTGCATGTGTGCGTCCACTCTCTTTTAAAGTGTGTGTGCATGCATATCTCTACAGTGCTGATGTCTATCCTGTTGAAGTGTGTGTGTGTGTGTTCGTGCACACCTGGAGATGATGTTGGTGGCTGTCCACAGTATAAAGGTGTATGCGTGCATGTGCACCTGGACGTTGCTGATGCATACCTTGTAAAATTGTGTGTGTGTGTGTGTGTGTGTAGCCTTGCATGTGTGCGTCCACTCTTTTAAAGTGTGTGTGCATGCATATCTCTGTGCTGATGTCATCCTGTCAGAGTGTGTGTGTGTGTACACGTGCATGTGCATCTGGATAATGCTGCTGTTCATTCTGCTGATGTGTGTGTGTGTGTACATGTGCATCTGGATAATGCTGCTGTTCATTCTGCTGATGTGTGTGTGTGTGTGTGTGCACCCCTGGATATGATGTGGTGTTGTCCACCCTCTTGAGCGTGTTTGAAATGCATGGACTCTTGTCGATCAACAGCTCATCTCTACTGTGTGTGTGTGTGTGTGTGTGTTGTTGCAGGTCGGCAGCGGGGTTACAGACAGGATTTATGACGCATTGCCAGGTCGTCCTTTATTTGTTTTTGCACAATGGAAAGGGCAAAGTATTCCAAACCCCACCGTCTGAACCAGCTCTCGAAGGACTTTATTGTTGTCTGTAGAGCTGGGTGAGGAGGATTGTTGGGCTGCTACAAGACTTCACGTCATTTGTGGTACATACTGTGTTTCAAGAATAATAAGAGCCTTACCCAACAGCAGTGGCCGAAACACACAACCACTGACACACCACTGGCCATGATGTCCTTGGCTTTAACACTGTTGCCCCTGAAGTCGTAGCGACTGTGATCGTGTGTTCTGTAGGGCGTTCCCCATTAGCACTGGATTTGGGGTGTGGAAAAAAGTTACGTAAGCTGAGCATCTCCGGTAAAGATGCGTGTTGTTCGAACTGCAAATATGTGTAGATTGCAAACCAAAATAAATGAATCACTGTAAATGCACTGATGAGAACTGTCATCAAAAGCGTAAGTCTTAGTCGGTGTAAAACCACCTGTTATTTTAGAACTGGACGCTCTCCAACAGCCTTCGTAATGTCTTCTTTTTTTAGGAAGTGGTGGAGCGTCTTTTCCTGACGGATATTTCAGATGGATTTTTGGTGAGTAACAACACATCCAGTTTGAAGAACGTGGACTAGAAATATTTGCCAACATTGTGGCACATTGAGTGCCTCTGGATCGTTTGTGATTGACCTTTTGATTTTGCTTCTGGACCACAAGCTCTACCCTTTGCCTGGGCTTTGGAATGCCACTTCAATCATTCAGACTCAACTTAGACCCTGTTGGATGGTTTGCTCCAAATCTACCTCTGCCCTTACATGGACAGGGTCTGAGATTTGTGATGTACACAGAGCCAACTGACTGATGGTGTGTTTAAAAACCGTGTTGTCTGTCTCAGAGGCAGAAGAGAGTGAGATGCCCCGTTCACAGCGTGATGGCGGGGCCCGGAGTTCCTGCCTTTCAGAAAACACCTTGACCTGGTGGTCCAGTAGTCTGAGTAACACATTCCACATTACCACAACTGCTGTGTAACTCCAGGCGTGCAGTTTGAGAGATATGCGAGCCACAATTAACAAGGTCTCTGTGTGTTTCATACTTCATCCTCTCATCATTTCAGTATGCATGGGTCAGCGATCTTCCTGAGAACTACGGCAGGTATAAAGTCTGATTTCTACTCTGGACCTGCTTTTCCCTGCTCCCTGCCCCTAGTAGTGTGTATATGATAGTGGGGAGTCTTCTTTGTTTCCTTTTTGTCTTGCTGCAGATCTGGCAGGTGCTGAAGCGGGCCGGCGTGTTTGTAGAAGCGATGGTGGGGCGGGCAGCTGTATAGTGCGCTGCTCGCTGCAGCTGGCCGAGCTTGAGAGGGAGGGGGGCTTCTCTCCTCACGTGTCCCCCTACACTGCCGTCACCGACCTGGGCAACCTCTTTTGGGACCAGCCGGCTTCATGCTCACTGTGATGCTGACACTGGGTCGCCCTCACGCAAACTCAAAGCGGCAGAAGACAACTGGACTTGTTTTTAGCGTTCTTTAAAGGCGTCTCACCTCTCAAATCCGTTTGGAAAGAGCGCGGTTGCCTTCCCCATTACCTCTCTAGATCTGGAAATAGACAACTTATCACGAACAATATGAATGACTTCAGTTTTATTGCCAGGCGGATATTGGAGTCAAATTGAAATTCTGTTCATTCCCACAGGATGTCATTGAGGTTCAGGTCCATTACAGGAATGTATGAAGTGATGTGATTTACAAGGTGAGGAAGTTGTTTTCAGGGGTTTTAGGCATGAGCATGGCAAACTGCGGCCTTGTGAGTTCACGTTTTTCTGTTTGCGTGTGTGTAAGGCATGGGGCCGAGAACAGCCTCGCCTGGAACAGGAAGCCGCTGTTGCACAGAGACACGATGCTGGCAGCTGCAGCCCGTTTGCCAAAGAGTGAGCTGGAGGAGGAGGGCAGCGGGGAGGGAGTGTCAATCCCAGAGCCTAAATCTAGGCCAATTCAGACTCTGTAAACTTGATGTGATGTAAGGGAGACTACTCTCTCTCCTCCCTGTCTCCATGTGCTTTACCAGCTCAGGTTTTAAATGTTAAATGATATAAAGTGTCTTCAGTTTATTTGTCAAAGAGTGATTTCCAGCAGATTTGGTCCAGAAACAGAACCTTGGTCGGGTGGAGCTACTTGTGAAGAAGCGTAGCAGGTTGTGTTCAACTTAACATCACTATCATTTAACACGTTGTGTCTATTGAGATGTCTGATAATAAGGGCGGCTCCGTTCCAGCAACACAGAAGTCCTCATGATCGGCTGGAAACCTCACGAGTCTCAGGTCTGCTGCGTTCATTCATTCATTCATTCTTTGAACAGCTAATTGAACAGGTGCTCATTTAAGATTACATGTAAATGAACACATTACAGTCCCTCCAGGGCCTTTTTTGAGATTGTTGCGCCCTAAAATGCCTGATTTTGCGGCAGCTTTTCTAAAAAAGCGATGAAGGTTGCTGTGTTTTTTGTTGCAATAAAGTTAACGGAAGCGTGCGATTTCATCCTTTATAATCACTCCTTAAAATTGAATAAGCCAAGAGGAACAAAACCACAGTTATTTTTATTAACCGTGAATCATTGTTATTTTTGAAGGTCAATGTCAGTTGTTTTTATCATACGTTTCCTGCGTCTATATATACACACACACACACACACATATATATATAGATATAGATATAGATATAGATATGTGTGTCGTAATATCTCTCTATATGTATATGTATGTATATGTATATGTATGTATATGTATATGTATATATATGTATATGTATATATATGTATATGTGTATATATATATATATATATATATATGTATATGTATATATATATGTATATATATATATATATGTATATGTATATATATATATGTGTATATATGTGTATATATATATATATATGTATATATATATATATATATATATATATATATATATATATATATATATATATATATATATATATATATATATATAATTTTTAAAACCAAAACCAACAAAAAAAGAGGCTCAGCTACAGTATCATTTGAGAGATTTAGCCAGTCAGCTGATCCCAGACCAGCCGCCAGACCAACAATCCTGCATGTAGTGCTGCTCACCCACTGCATCCCAACAGTCCTGCAGTCCTACAGACTTTATTAGAAATATTTCCTTACGAAATGTATATAAACACTGTGGTATTTGTGGATATTCAAGACTCTCCTGCTTTTTCTAAATTGGGGAAAATAATCCCTCAAATAAGCGTTTTTATAATAAATTTTAATGTGGTAGCACTAGGATCATCATTTACTTCCTCTCTCACTAAAACTAAACGAGAACAAAATGTACATACAAACTCATAAATAAGCAAATACGCTCTTCACATACAATACAAACCATCAGCCCAGCAGCAGGACCTTAAAGTGAAGTGTTGTGTTTTGTCTCATGGCTTCTCCCGCGGATGCATCAAATCCAACATTTACAAGCGTAACAACATTATAAGAGTAACTGGACATCTTCAAATTGTACAAATCAAATTCTCTTGAAGAACAGCGTTTGCATGCTAGAGGAAAGAACAAAAAACATCTTTACAATCCCTTTCACCGCTATAACTACCATAATGATTCAGATTTCTGGTCATTTCATTTCATTTTACTGTATTCTATAAAGGTACTGAAATATTTCAAGGCCTTAACTACTGCGTTACCTGCTTTAAAAAGATATTTTTATTGCTTAGCTTTAACAAACTCGTCTCAATAACGTCAGTATGTAACGTCTTGATATGAAAGACGTTAAACACGCTGCGTGTAGACAACGCGAGTCGCGTTTTTAAGTTTATTGCTCAAAGAACATATTCTGTGATATATGAGCATTTTATTTTATTTTTTACAATCCTAGCCAAGTATCCGAGAATGTCTGACGTCAGGCGTCCTGGATTAAATGTGGAATCCAGGTTGATTTTTATTTGCTCTGGTGGCTGTTTTTTTGGAAGACGTAAGCAAAGGCATGGTAGAATGTCTTTTTTAAATATTTTTTTTCTCAATGAAAAATTATGAGTAGCATAAAATATCTGTGGTAATGCTGCTTGCGTTCGATAAAAACCAAAGCGGAATATATTTGTTGTATTTGATTTTTCATTCGAATGCAAAAATGGGAAATCGGACCACGACTTGTACTTCATTTTTCGTAGCAGAAACATATTCTTTTTGGATTTTGGTTTTAATTAGAAAAAAAGGACGACACTCGGATCGCAGTCGCATCAATGACTTGAAATCGCTTTTACCTCAACACCCAGACTACAAATAGATCCAGGCTGACTACCACGATTCCAGCATATTTTCTAGAAATCTGCTTTACAACAGATTTAAACCGTTTCTGTGTTGGCAGAATAAATATAAATGACGGGATGAAGGCGCTCTGGTCTTTCTCACACCACTAAAGGCACACAGGACGACGACGCTTTGGCTTTCCCTCTCCTTTTACTCAATAACTTAACATACACCGGTCCTGAGAGTGTGTGTGTTGTATGTGCTGGACATGTTTGTGCGTGGTTATGTTGAATGATGGAGTATGTGACTGAGTGTTTGAGTGTGTGTAAGGGAGTGATTGTGATGTGATGTGTGTGTGTGGTGGTGTGTGTGATGTTCAGCGGTTCGTGGCTGCTGTGAACACCCGCGCCTTGAAGGAAGATGTCTGGCGTGTTTGAAACTGCAGTCGGCACAAATCCGCTCGAGGAAGTGAGGAAGATAGGGGAGGACAACATGTGGAAAAAAGTTCCTCAGGTATTATCGCTGAGAGAAAATACAGATGTGTTATACTGGATGTGTGTATGTATACACACCTGAGGCATGTGTGTGTGTGTGTGTGAAATGTCATACCTCGAGGTGAGTCCGGCGTTCAGCAATCATTCTCTCGTCCCGGTTACCAAAGAGCTTTTTGGGAGGGAACTCCAGAGCTGCAAGCTAAGCCCAAAATACAATAGACCATGCTCATACATTTGTGTGTGTGTGTGTGTGTGTGTGTGATGCTCAAAGAAAGACCTCACCTCTGGGTATTTATTTTTGAGGTTGTGCATCTCCTAGGCGACTATGCCGCCCGGAACCACGGTCCCACGTTTCATCAGAACTGTGATCTACACACACACACACACACACACAATCACAGGCCAAGACTTGTGTAGAGTGCTAGAATGTCGTGTGTGACATAACGCAGAACCCTAAGAGCTGGAGTCTTGGGCAAGTGTTTTTTAGCAGCATGATCCAACATGACCCGGACACAAAGCCAGTGCTCGTCTTTCCTGTATCCCACCCAGGAGGGGCGTGGCCAGCGGAATGCTGATCCTCACGGGTCTTTCAGTCTCTCCTGGACATGGACTGGGGTGGGCCGAGATCATGCACTACACACACTAAGCACACAATGTATTCACAATCTTCTGCGAAGTTGGTTTGCTCTTAAGCTAACCCATAGTTATAGTGATGCATTATGGTGTTTGTTTTTAGGTGGTTGCTAGGTTATTACAGTGGTTGCTATGGTTTTGCTAGGTGATTGCTAAGGTGTTACTAGGTTATTATAGTGGTTGCTATGGTGTTCCTAAGTGGTTGCGAAAGTGTTGCTAAGGTGGTTGCTAGTTATTATAGTGGTTGCTATAATGTTGCTAGGTAGTTGCTAAGATGTATAGTTATAGTGGTCACTATGTTGCTGAAGCTTTTGCTAGGTGGTTGCCAGGTTATTATAATTAGTTTACAATTGTGTTTGCTAGGTTATTATACTGGTTGCTATGGTGTTGCTAAACGGTTGCAAAGGTTCTGCTAAGTAGTTTGCTAGAGTTATTATAGTGGTTGCTATAATGTTGCTAGGTGGTTGCTAAGATGTATAGTTATAGCGGTCACTATGGTCTTGCCAGGCTTTTGCCAGGTGGTTGCTAGCTTATTATAGTGGTTGCTATGGTGTTGCTAGGTGGTTGTAAGGCGTTGCTATGTGGTTGCTGCTAGAGGCGGGGAATAGGCTCACTTCTAGAGTTGGAACAACGTTTCTAGCACAAAGGTGTAGGTGCAGTAGCTTTTCTAGTAACTTTATCTACACAGTGACGTACTGTAGCAAAGCGCTTCAAAAATAACACTGCCGTTTTTCTCTCAGTCATATTAAAACAGCAGCTTGGCTACAGAATTAGTCTGTAAAATCTGAAGAGTAACTTGGGAAGCGTCTGTTTAAAACAGTGACAGTAACAGCACTGAAAGAACCAGCAGCGCACCTCATACTTCAGCCTGCGAGGATCCATTCGGATGGAACTGCCGTCCTGAGGGAGTAAAGACATTTGATTTCATTAGTAAAATAATCCCGATAAAAGGCATTTCACCACGATCAAGACTTTCACCTGAGCACAAATCGTTTTCGCCTGAACGCTAATTTCCCAGTGGAGGATTAAGCCTAGTCCTAGCTTTGAATTTGAATGGTAAATCTCCATTGGTGCTACAATTTAATTGGAACCGCTTAATCCATTAGCAAGAAACCAGCCCTAAATGTCTTTGCCAGAGCAGGAGACGGTTTCGCCTGAGCACTAGGGGGTCCTGAGTTTCACAGAATAGCATCATCAAGACGTTGCAGTAGCCAAAGTGGCCGTGGAAATTGTCTGTGAACATTCCAGAAGAACTGCTTGGAAGGCTTCAGTGTAACACAAAGCCTGGTTTCACCTGCCGCTACGTTTTTGCCTGCATCCATGTGGTGACGTGTAACGCCGCAAACCCAAACACTGCCGTGAAAAGAGCTATTTTGGGGCAGTTGCTGGTGTAATGGTTGGGGCGTTCGCCCCGTGATCAGAAGGTCGGACGGAAAAGGTACACTATGGAGTGCCTGCGCCGTGGCGAGGTACCGTCACAAGTACTGAATGGTAGGAGTGGGTTTACCTGCAGTGACTCTGTGTGGGCAAAATTGAGCAGCTGTCTCCGTTCAGCATGTTCATCTTCTGCAGTCTCCTCTGCACTTCCTCCTCAATGTATGCACTTATCCTACCCACACACGCAGCAGACATATTTGGCAGGCGCGAACATTCATTTGATGCTGCACTATAGACTTGGGCCCTTACCTTTCTGGGTACATGTGTGTAAGGATATGGGTGTGTGTTTGCGTGTGTACCTGTCGTCCGTCAGTGGCAGAACACCAGGCAGGCTCTGTATAGGGCTGACCGGACAGTTCCCAACACCGTTCTTCTCCTCACCACTAACCGACAAACTCCGCACGCTGCCTTCACTCTCACTGAGCCTCTGTTTCAGCTTGGCGATCTCTCTCTCCATCCTGACGGAGAAAGTGAGAAGTGTTACAAAAAAAGTCCGACTTTTAGCTGTGATGCTATATATCTTATAAAAATACATTGTAGACACCTCTCCTGATCCAGCTCCACCCCCGGCGTCCCTCTGGAGCCGTTCTGTCCCTGCGTGGTGAGCGCTCCCCTGCTTCCTCGGCGCCTCCTCGGCCTCGGGCTCCAGCGAGAGCTCCTGCTGGGCAGTGCCTCCTCTACCTTCCAGACCCGCCTTCTGCTCGAGCGCCTCTCGCTGCTGCTTCTCCCTGGTCTCCAGGATCTCCTGCTCTTTACGCCGCACCTTCTCCTCCTGCCGGGCCACGTTGGCCGTGAACTCGTACGTCTGCTGCAGCTGCTGTAGTTGCTCTGCGTTGGCGCTGTGCTGGCACAGACGCTCCTCTTTCTCCTCCAGCTCCTTCTCTATCTGAACCGGGCCGAAAAAACGAGGAGGGAGGAAGAATCACTGAATCAACGTATTGACATAGATGGACGTGTCGTTACACCCCTAACAGAGCGGCTCTCTGACCTGATACAGCGTCTCGTCCAGCTCTTTCTCCACCTGCTCAGGACTGGGAATTACAGATCTGAGCTGAGCCTCCTGACTGCTGTCGTGAACCCTGTCCAGTGCCTCCTCTGCCCTCTGCAGCTCCTCGGTCACGGCGGGGATGTGGTTCTGGCGCAGCGACAAGAGCTGCCTCTCTTTACACTGCAGCCGGTGCTCGGCCTGAGAGAGCAGCGCCTCCTCCTGGAGGAGAGAGGGAGAGTCCTGAGCTCCACGCTCCACCGTCTCGCGGACCTTAGGGAAAAATATTAGGGGACAAGTCAACTTGGGCCGCTGGACAACGAAGTGGGCTGCATCCGGGGTTGCCCTAATCCTTCCTACCAGTTTCTGCTTCTCCCGGTGTGTGTGTTGCAGGAGTCGGAGCGACGCTCGCTCGCTGGCCACCTCCTTCTCAGCGCTCGCCTGCTGCCTGCTTGCACCTCCTCCAGCGTCTCAAGCTCCAGCACCTGCTCCCTCTTGAAGCGCTCGTACCGCTCCCGGGCGCTCCTCAGCGCCTCCTACGCCCTCCCTCTTCCCCATCTGCGTGAGGAGCCTCGCCCGCCATAGCAGCTGCTCCACGGTTCGGCCAGGTGGCGGCTCTCTCCTCCTCTCGCGCCCGGGCCTCGTCTCGGCTGAGCAGGGAGGCGGCCTCCTCGCTGCGTTCACGCAACTCCTCCTCCAAGCGGCCCACCAATGACAGCTGCTCTCGCTCCCGCTCCTCCAAACGCCTGCAGGAACAAGAACGTCAATGGCAACCATTCGAGCTGGGCGATACCATGTTCATACATGGAATGTGTGCCCTCTTTCACCTCCTCTCCAGCTGGATTTTAACAGCTTGTTCTTCTCTCTCCCTCTTCAGCCTCTCCAGCTCTCTGAAGAGCTCAGTCTGCTCGTCACGCTCCCGTTGCGTCTCCTTCCCCTGCGCCTCCTCGTCCTCCGACGGCGGCGGCGACTCCTCCTCCTCCTCCTCCTCCTCCTCTAGCTGCTCCTCCTGCAAACACCGCTTCCTCTGCCTCTGCTGCTCCAACTCCTGCTGCTCCCTGTGGCCCGGCTCCTCCCTAAAGGAAAAAAAGGGACCTGTCCGAAGGGGGTTTGGAGAAAGGGAGCTGGAGCAATCTGACTTCAAGTCAATGTCATGATTAGTGCACATTTACCTCGATTACGCTCATCCCGCTTTATGCTTTGAGCATATTTGCCTGACACTTGCACTGAGCAAGGGCAGGGAACTACGAGGTGCACACCTGGAAGCGCTCCTTCTCGGCGAGCAGGTCCCTCATGCGGCTCTCGATGTCCTGGCAGCGGATGCGCAGACTCTCCTCCTGCTTGCGGATGCGCTGCTGCACCTGCTCCGACTCCTTCCTCTGAGACTCCACCTCCTGCTGCATGCGCTCCAGCTCCGCCTTCTCGTTCTTCTGCTTCTCCTCCATATCCTTGATCAGACGCCTGCAAAAGCACGTCACCACAAAACCGTGGAGAAAGGTGGTCAAACATAATGAGCATCTTTATTTACTTTGACCTTAAGTCAGTATTATGATTAACTGAAAATTTTAACGAATATTTTTCCTTTGAACGTTTCAATTTAATTATCAGGGGTCCAAGCATGAAGTGCTTATGCACTCCTCTTGTAATTGCTCCGTTTCCATAGTGATTGACCAATAATTGGCAAAGAAAAAAGCGTTTTGACCACCAGGTGGCGTCTAAATTTCTGTGATGTCATAACAGAGCTTTTATAATTTACATGAAATTATAGAAAGCCACTCACTTCTTATATGAACACTGTTAGAGGTTAATTTCTTTATGAACACAACTTATTGAAGCTGGCATAACAAAAACGTCACAAATTTCTATTAGCGTCTTTAGTTCTTTTTTCTACATCATTTCACGTCGTTGTTCTGCGTTCTAACGTGTCTTGATATGATTAATGCAGTTAATCAAATTAAATATACAATGATATCTTTTTAACAATAGGGAGCGCATAAATTTACATAGTGTGATAATAGAGGGGGGGGGGTTTGGCTAATTTTGACTAAATTCTTCGATGCTTACTGCATCAGCTGCTACTGTGCTGCTTTTTACGACTTATGCTTGGACCCCGCTTCTTGCCGGTTGCGGTTATACAGTATTTTCAATTCTTTTTAAAATTCCGTAAATAATTTTTAAATAAGTTCCCCAGCGTGTGCTTATGTACTACCATGTGACTCCACCCCATTATGGCCTTGTTATCATGTCAGTATCATGATTAATTAATCCCTGCAATAATGTCGTTACAGGTGAGATCAAAGGCGATTAATGAATGCGAATGCAGTTCTAATCAATGTTAGATTAATTGTCAGTCCTAGGTTCCGGGTCACCAATAGGCCGATTGTGGTTCGGATTCATTTCTATTTTATAATGTGCAAATGATTAGCTTTTAGGGCAGTCGGTAGTGTGTAAGGGTTTGGAAGGTTGTCGGTTCGAATCTCAGATCGGTAAAGGTACCACTGAGGTACTCAAAGGTACTGAAACAGTTTTCAGTTCTATTTTGATTTCTCTTTGACTTCTTGGTTGATTACCATCATATATGTTTAGTAATAATTTGAAATATTGTTTAACAGTTGTTTGGAGGTTTTCAGGCGGTCGGTTCACGTTTCAGCACAAACCTTTTATGTTCAAGTTTCTCCAGTTCCTCTCGCTGCTGCCTCTCAAACTCCAGCCTGTATAACGTAGCACATTAACAAAATTAATAGCACACACACACCGACTACACACACACAAACACAAAACGCCAGGACACTCTTCCAAATGCTGCCTAAAATTCATTCTCCTATTCATAAGATACCATAAACCACAAACAACGCACGCTAGAGGTCGACCGATTATCGGCACCGGTATTTAGAATTTACGTGATTATCGATATTGGATAATTTATTTCTACTGATACACAGTGCTGCCTTGACGTACGAGTTTAATTGGTTCCGTGATGGAGCTCGTAACTCAAATTATTCATATGTGACCCTCCACGGCAAAACCAGTAAACCATGTAAATTTCTAATTGAGTTATGATGTTGTCATGAAAGGGCATAAATCAAGCTTCAAAACGATACCTATATGGAATGCAAATGGAATGACATATGACTGAGATATCAACATTCAAAGGAGTCGGGTTTCTCCTGTCACGCCAAGTGAGAAACGGAGAAATCTGCCTTTGAAGTCGACTATCGTCGTAGCACTCCTGAGCAACGAATGCTTGATGTGCGGCTACGTTTGCATTCGCTAGCCTCGCTGCATTCACAGCCACGGATAGCCTACCCCTGCGTTAGAGTTAACTGAACTCAGAGGCAGCGAATGGATTCGGAGAAATATCTTAGCTAGTCAGCAATTGGATTTACGTAAATATTGAAGTAAATGATTAAAACACAAACTTTTAACATTCTGCTAGATTAGATTCCTCACCTCAAGAAAGTCACGTTTTAGAATAGAAAGGGAATTAAGTTTTTCAGCCAAATTTATTCACAACAGTACAGTATAGACCTTCCACTGTTTCAAAACACTACAAATCCACAATTTTACCCCACGCAACATAAAAGCCTGTTTTTCTCAGAAACCTCCATTGCGACAAGCAACTGGTTTTGCCGTGGAGGGTCACATTTGTCAAATCAGTTTTCCCCATTGAAATGAACTGAAATGCCATTAATCCGTTCCGGACCCCGAAAAAAACACCGCATTTTTACGTTGTTACGGTTTTAAATAAGAAAAATGCGCATAAATAATGGATATTGCATAAAAACACAATACAGTAGCATGTACTGCAATAAATGGGTTTTATTAAGTATAATGTACAGCGTTTGCCTCAGAGATCAGACGACTTGAAGATGCTGACGAAGGTGGAGGAGAAAGGCTCAACTGAATAACTCAATCTGATTGGCCGATTTTTGCCCGTTTGGCCACGCTGTCCTCCCTTTCATCTGCAGGGGTTTTTGATAAAAACCTGTCCAGCGTGGTCTGTTTAAGTCCTCCTTTAGCGTTTTCGACATGAGTTAGGCGAGTGTGTCATTAAATAGCGCCGTCGCACGCAGCCGTCTCGTCACCGAATTTTAGCTCTCAACTGAAAGCAACGGCCGAGAGACGGCTCGTATCTCGAAAAACTCGTTAGTTAGGACACTTTCGTAAGTCAAAGGCACCACTGTGTACCAGCAAAATAAATAAGTGTCGTATTTTAACTTTTTCTGTGATCTTGGTAAAGGATTTCACTACCGAAGTCCGTGTAGATCATTTTGGTGGCGAACGCCAAAAGAAATAATAAAAACATTTTGTCCAGATATTTGCTCCGGCGAGGGGTGGCAGTAAGGCAACTCAGAGACGAATCAAAATTATCAGATGCTCCTTGATTAGTAACCTTGGTAGGAATCGGTCCCAAAAACAAAAAATATTGGTCGACCTCTAATACACACAGACACACAAATGCAGAAAAGTTCTACTGGGGCATAAGCGGTGTCACCGGAAATAAAAAAATAAAACCTGCAAGCGCATGCACGTCGTTTGAAAAGCAGACATAATTTAAAAAAAGCGTAAAAAGTGGGTTGGTCAACACAGCCTAGTGAAGGGACGGCGAGCGGATGGTGAGGGTTGCTGCTCACAGCCAGGAAGGTGAGTGACAAAATGAAAGAATAAAAGCTGAGTGAAGGGCAGGCAGGCGAGGTTGGGGCTGGTGTTGTACCTGAGGAAGATGGGCCCTTTTTCTGTGTACAGACTGGTGATGAAGTGCAGAAACACACAGTTACTAAAGAATGTGCTGAAAGAGCTGCTGCTAGCTCCATAACATACAGGAAGCATGTTATACAGAGTCTGTGTGTGTGTGTGTGTGTGTGTGTCTGAGTGAGTGAGAGTGTGTGTGTGTCTGTGTGAGTGCATGTGTGTGTGTGTGTCTGAGTGAGTGCATGTGTGTGTGTGTCTGAGTGAGTGAGAGTGTGTGTGTGTCTGTGTGAGTGCATGTGTGTGTGTGTGTGTGTCTGAGTGAGTGAGAGTGTGTGTGTGTGTGTGTGTGAGTGCATGTGTGTGTGTCTGTGTGAGTGCATGTGTGTGTGTGTCTGAGTGAGTGAGAGTGTGTGTGTGTGTCTGTGTGAGTGCATGTGTGTGTGTGTGTCTGAGTGAGTGAGAGTGTGTGTGTGTGTGTCTGTGTGAGTGCATGTGTGTGTGTCTGAGTGAGTGTGTGTGTGTGTGTGTGTCTGTGTGAGTGCATGTGTGCGTGTGTGTGTGTGTGTCTCTGTGTGAGTGAGAGTGTGTGTGTGTGTGTGTCTGTGGCAAGGTGCATGTGTGTGTGTGTGTCTCTGTGTGAGTGAGAGTGTGTGTGTGTGTGTGTCTGTGTGAGTGCATGTGTGTGTGTGTGTCTCAGGTGAGTGAGAGTCAGCATGTGCATGTCTGAGTGAGTGCATGTGTGCGTGTATGTGTGTGTTAGGATGCACCGATCGATCGGCCAGCGATCGGAATCGGCCGATTTTTGGCCTGATCGGTGATCACTCACCGCGTACTGCCGATTTCAAACCGATCTTAGCATCGCGCCCGCGCAACACAGCCGCGGCGCATTCAGGCAGCGTTCACGTGTATGCGGCTCAGCAGGCGTTTCTCATTCGCTGAATGGGGTGACATCGTCTTGGCTGACGAAATGAGTTTTGGGCGCGTGAGTCCGGCGTCACATCAATGTCAAAACTAGAGCGCGCAAAATGGCGTAAATTTCAAAGTCGAGCGCGCAAATGTGAAACTCGAGAGCACAAAATTAAGAAATGATGCTGTAGTTGTGACTAATATTAGCGAACTGTATTTTCTCGCCGAATGTCTTTTTTCCTGTATCGATATGTTAAATGTTCTGCGTAAATAGATTACCGGCCAGCGGCTTTTTTTTGCTCGAGTAGAGATTTCTAGCGTCTTGATTTGAAAGGCGGGTTTCGGCAGTTTAGGCGGGGTTTGGCAGCTTCTGCCTGCGAATCCTATTGGCCGATGGCTCCTGGTCTTGTGATTGACTGCACTACAGACAGTTTTTACAGAAAAACCAAAGATGGCGTATTAGAAAGAGAGCGGCGACAGGTAGATTAACCTGAGTACAGTTTATCAACCTTATAATTATAATTTAATACTTAGGTCTTACCGTTTAATAAGCCACGCAATCAATGGCTCCTTTGACCGCTTGTCTGTCCCCAATTCAACATAAACACAGATGCACTAAATCAATCACTAGATGATCCAGCCGTTTTCCATAGTTGAGATACAGGCTTCAGAAATCTGATAAATCACCTCTGCCAAAATACCTGGCAGCTAGGCTTTACTTTTGAATGATCGAGGTTACGGAGTTGTTACATTTTCTGAGTTACTTGTTATTTTATTTAGAATTTACTTAACAAGAATTTGTTTAGAAAATAAAGCATTATATTAAAAGAAAAATTAGATTTTTGTTTGTATTTGCTTATTAGAGCTGCCACTATTATATGTCACTATTATAAAAAGTAACTAGTAAACAGGAAAGTAACTACGGCGTTGTTAAAATGTTGAAACCCATTTTTATATTGATGTAAATCCGACTACTACGCCCAGCAACTCTAATTTTCTGTTATCTGAGGAAAATCGGTGTCGGAAAAATCGGTAGTGGCCCGATCACGCCTAAAATCTATGTCAGATCGTAAGAAATTGCAATCGGTGCATCCCTAGTGTGTGTGTCTGAGTGAGTGTGTGTGTGCGTGTATGTGCGTGTGTGTGTTAGCGTGTGTGCGTGTATGTGCGTGTGTGTGTGTGGTCCAAGTCAAATTTTGCATTCGTTTCAAACATCCCATATAAAATCCATGAAATAAGTCAAAACACATCATCAAGTCCACCGCAAACTGGGTTTCCACGGATACCGTCTCCAACGTGCTCCCGTTAGCGACCGCATCACATGCAAACCGACAGCAGTGAGAACGAGCTTTTCTCCCCCCCTTTCTAAAAGGGACCGCATTGGCTTTTTTTCGTTCTCTCATCTCGTTTAAAAGCAGGAGGCTCCATGTTCCAGCAGATGCGCCCGCAGGCGGGAGGAGAGCAGAGGAGAGGAGGCGTTGACATTGCTCGAGGCCGCGGAGGGAGAATGGGAGGAAGGAGGCTCCTGCAGAAGCAGAGAGGGAGGAGCACTGAGGAAGAGGAGGAGGAGAAATGAAGGGCTGGGGGAGGAGAAAAGATGACTTGCGCTGTCCGGTACACACACGCACACACACGCCCGCGAAACACACACACACACACACACTTACCCGGGGTTGTAGAGCATCACAGTGGAGAGGTTTTCACAGGACTTGGAGAGGTCCGTCATGGAGAGACTCAGAGAGCTCAGAAGGCCACTCTGCACAGCAAAAAGCGTAGCGTTAAAGACGATTATAGTAAACGAAAGGATAAAAAATAAATAAGCGTTAATGGCGTTATTGGCAATATTAATCCCGACCTTGCGCTTCTCCGCGGTTGTAGCCTTTAGGATGGTTAAACCTGAACATGTTAGTTGACCCAGCAGGAGATTTACAGCTCCTGCTTTAGCAGAAGAGACGAAGAGAGATAAAAACGACTGATCTTTAATTTTCTCCTCCGTCATCTGTTACTCTCTCTCTGCTTCTTCTCCTTTTACTTTCCCCTTTTCTCTCCTCTTTTATCTATACTTATCCTTTTTTGTTCTTTCTTTCATCTTCTCTTTCATCTCTTACTCCCCCTCCCAATCTTTCTCTCACATTTTTTTTTTTTACGTTCTCCTCGTTTGTCTTTTCTTTCACTTTCTCTTTCTCCCTCCTTTCCCAAGTTAGAGAGCTAGGTTTGTGCTTGGTGTGTGTGTGTGTTTGGCCCGTGTGTGTAGTGTTGATGCTAACCTTGGTTGAGCTGGCAGGGCTCGGTCACCTGCACACCGTTCACAGAGCACTGAGACTCGTTGAGCGGAATCAGAGTCACTGTTCCGTTCTGATTCTCAAACAGACAGTGTTCACTCTCCAGCCCCTAACCGCCTTGAAGAACTACGAGGAGAGAGAGAGAGAAGAGAGGAGCGGTGATTGCAGAAGAAAAATTAATAAAATCACTTCCAACACACTTATTAAATTCACTTCTTCTCGTCTTCAACTTTACAGACCAGCGTGGTATAAACGAGCGTTAGAGGAGCTCACCGATGTCCTGCTCGTTGTTGGCGTCCTCCCGTCCCACACACGTCCTCCCCTCCTGCACATGCGCGAACACACACACACACACACACAGACACAGATAACAATATAGAATATCTCCTGAAAATTCAGTGCAACTTTCACAAGCAAAATCTGGTGTCTGTTGTGTTGTACTATGGAAGCCAAGGGTGCCATAATTCGTCGACATTTTTAAGGCAATTGACAGTGAAACGTCTGTTTTTTGCAAAACATCGTAGTTGGCAGCGCTCTAGTGACTTGTGGTCAAATGTACACACTTTTTACTGCGCTCCAGTAAGACGCCTTTAAGATGAATTGTGGCACCTTTGGCGTTCCACAGCCGTGAGCACGAGGGCGTGTATCCGCGATTTTGCCGAAAATTTAATTCCACGCTCGCTCGGAATTAATGCACAGCTATAACTCTACAGCCACGTGGTGCCCCAGTGACTACTGCAAACCTAAATCCAAACCGTCCTTACATATCGCCCGTGCTTGATTGGACTTTGCGACGCCACGAAATAAAGGATGGAGCGTAATAAAAAACGCGTCGCGTCGAGTCACCTTTAAGTGGTAGAGAATAATGCCGGTGCTGAGCAGGTCGTCGTCGATGCCGATGAGATGAGGAAGCTCCGAGTCAAATTTCCGCGATCCTCACTTCATAGAGCCAGAGTCTCCTCCTAACACACACACACACACATATTTAAGCGCGAGTTAGTGAGCTGATCAGTGTATCGATCTCATATTGTGACATCTGTCAGCTGTCGGCTGAACCGATATAATATTGTTTTGTGATGAAACTTTCCATTGAGAGGGAGAGAAAGAAGCAGAAAGGGAGGAAGCAGAGAAGACATACCTTCAGAATGTTCTGTGTTTCGTTCCATTTGTTTGTCCACTCCTTGGTCAGTTCCAGCACCTAAAGAAAGAATGGAGGGAATGGGAAGAAGGAGGAAGAGATAAAAAGGTGGGATAAAGTCAGAGGAAAGGGTAGAGCGTAAGGAGGTGAAAGACGGAAGGGAAAGGAGGAATAAAGGGGGAAAGAAGGACGACAAGAACATGAAGTATTAGTAAAATCATTTGATAAATGAATGACGTTTTATGTAAATATTATATTTACACTATATTTAATTTATTACATTCATTTATATTATATTTTTATTATATATTTGTTATATTTAATTAGATTGTATTTAATTATATTATATTATATATTGACATTATATTATATAATATTATATTTTATTATATATTTACACTATATTTAATTTATTACATTCATTTATATTATATTTTATTATATATTTACGTTATATTTAATTAGATTGTATGCAATTATATTATATTATTTGTTTTACATTATATATATTTAAAATTATACTTAATTAGATTGTATTTAATTATATTATATTTTTATTATATATTTACATTATATTTAATTAGATTGTATGTAATTATATTATATTATATATTACATTTATATATATTTACATTATATTTAATTGATTGTATGTAATTATATATTATATTATATATTTGCATTTTATATATATTTACATTATATTTAATTAGATTTGTACCCTATTATTATTATTATTATATATTTTATCCATATATTTACATTATATTTAATTAGATTGTATTTTAATTTAATTATATTATGAAATTTACATATTTAATGAGCTTATGTTAAGATTAATATATTTTTTATTATATATTTACATTATACATGTTACATTATATTTAATTATATTATATAATTCCATCATATGACATTATATTATACATTAGACATATAAACAAAGAATTAAGAAAATCATTTGGTAAATGAATTAATTCAAATGAATTATGTTAATATTTACCTTATATTATTATATTATACTGTTTTATTGCATTAATAAACAGAATTAGATCAAATAAGTCAAATTAATTCATATATTACTATTAATCTAAAAAGATAACAATATAAATGTAATATTTAAAATTGTTGTATTATATTTTATCATATGTATATTAAATTAATTATTACTCGTATGCTATGAATTAATAAAATAATGTAATGAACTAGTATAATTAATAACTAATTAATTATAAACTAAATAAGTACATAATAATGATTAATAACTGAAGTAACTGTGTTGTAGAGCAGCACATGGAGGAGGGTTTTACCCGAGCTTCGTTCTGGTGCAGTTTCTCCTCCATGCTGAGGGCTATAGGGGAGTCCAGCAGCGCGATCTGAGACGGAAATAAAGATGTCCATCGGTCTTATTCATCAGGAGAGCACAACACACACACGTCTCTCTACCCGTGGTCAGTATGCCGTAAACAGTGTACTTTGCGCCGCCACAAACTAAACGAGGTTGATATGAAAGGACAGACGTTTTAATCTCATCATCTGATGTATTTTAGTACTAACCTACGACAAGAAAATACCTGGTTTCCCTGCACGAGCAGGGCTTTGAGGCGAGCGATTTCGGCCCTGAGCTCGCGGATGAGGCGGACGTTGGCGTCCTCGTTGATGGTGGGCTTGTTGATGATGTTTTTGGCGCGGTTGGCGTAGCGTAGCGTGCTGAGCGTCTCGCCGTAGTTGACGTCGGCAGGAGAGACGGCTGAGGGGAAGGAAAGCGGTGCTTGATGAGTATCGCTTACGTAGGTCGACGGTAAGACTCGGATACTGATTGTAGGACGATCACGTAAGTCTGTGCTTTACACTTCAAATTAGACGGGCAGGAACTAGAAAAGCTGGAAAATCATCTGCTATGACCCGCATGACCAAAAGTGACCTAAAGGTGGACGACGACGAAGAAGAAGAAATGATGGAGAGATGATACTGACTTGCGATCATGATGGTCTTGGAGTTTCCCCCCAGACTGTCTTTGAGAAGCCACGTTAGGACCGAGTCTCTGTACGGGACGAACACCTGCTTCTTCTTCAGATGGCTGTTCCCTCCATCCTGAGACACGTCCGCTGCAGTGCCGGACGCGTCGAGAGAGGGAGGGTAAACAAAGTGAGATGAAGACCAAGTTGCTTAAGATAAGTCGCTTTTAAGACCAAATTAGGCCTGACCTAAGGCTGAGATGACGTTGCCGAGGGTAACCAGGCTCTTGTTGATGTTGCCCCCCTCCTTGAGGCGCACGCCGGTGGCACCGGTAGCGTCGGCTCTCTCGCTGCCGGCCAAATCAACCAGGTGGATCTTGCTCACCGTCTCGCTCGGCATCTCCGCGTCGAACTTGGCCTGGTGGGAGAGGGACCGAGGAGGGAGGAAGAGGACGAGAGGGAGGAGAATAGAAGAAGAAGAAGAAGAAGAGAGAGGGATGGGGTTGGGAGAGAGAGAGAGAGTGAGAGGGAAACGGAGAGATGGAGAGGAGGTGTATTATCTGTATCGTCAGCGTGTGTTGTCGAGTACCTGCGTGAAGTTGAGGCTGAAGATGGCGTGAGAGCGGCTGCTGGCGTCGTTCATGCCCGTGCTGGCCGTGGTGCGGTTGCTGTTCCCCGCCTCCATCAGCTCCTCCACGTCCGCGTAGTTCTGGACCAGGTGCTTCGACAGGTCTGCAAGCCCAAATACATCAAAGCAATTAAATCAATTAATCAACCATCTACTGGACATCAATCTAAACCAGTGGTGGGCAGTTCCAGTCCTGGTGGGCCGGCGTCCTGGAGGTTTTCATGTAGATAATCACCAGAAGACACTCATCGTGTTGGATGGCCCTCCAGGACCGGAATTGCCCACCCCTGATCTAAACTGACCTTTGACAGCCTCTGACCCTCTCTGGCTATTCTAATCCACTTACATAAGCATCTATAGCAAGTTATCTAGTGTTTGGAGCGTTACCCTCCACGTAGGGACCGTCTTTGGGATGTTCTCGCACACGCAGGTTACACGTCTTGGCCACTTTCCTCCTCAGCAGGTCACGCACACGCTCGTTATAGATTTCCAAATAGCTGCCAAATGGAGGAAAAAACATCAAAATACATTAATTATTATTATTATTATTCATGAGCTTAGTAATTAAGATAATTAGCAAAATGTAACTGTAAAGTTCCACAGTGTTTAAGTTCTTGTATTTACATGTAACAAAACTACAATATACACCGATCAGCCATAACATTATTATAACATCATAAGACAAGGGTCGTCACGATACTAGATTTTCAAACTCGATACTGATATCCAGGAAAATCCTCGATACCAGGGAAAAATGATCAAAATGATATATTATTTATTAATTATTGACCAAAAAATTATTATTAACATTTGTCAAAATATATATTAGCGCAATGAAAACCATCACAGTCATCACAGCTCTGCTCCCGGAGGGCTTCACGGAGGGGTCAAACGCAGAGGTCACATTTGGTCGTGGTGCACCGTGTGCTGTGGTGTGGTGTGTTCACAATGACAAATAATCACTCACTTTCAGATACTTTTAAGTTCTCTGCATCAAACTGAGAATTTATAATTGTTTATTTTGGTATATATTTTACCATAGATTCACTCTTTTTTCACTCTACGGTAACAGATTTATGTGACAAATCTTACATCTTGAATTAAAAGCAGGCGGAATTCGCAACAAACAGCTATAAGATTTCAAAGTAGAAGGTTACGTAGCATTTTGGAAACGTCGAGAGTGTGACGTTACTCACCTGACCTCTGTACGGAAGGAGGCTTCATCACGACGGCTCATGCCGGATATTCGGCTGAACAAACCCTCACAAATTCGGGGGATCAAGCCCACGTCTCCCTAACACCACCCAGAGAGAAAGAGTGAGGTGACGGAAATTCAACATTTTTAAATATTTCTTTACAATTTTTACATTTTTCGTCTTATCATAGCGATGGGAGATATGACTCAAAGTTTAAAATCACAATATATTTTGATCAAATGTCAATATCCACTACCAGTCAAAAGTTTGGACACACCTTCCCGTTCAATGTTTTTTCTTTATTTTCATTACTGTTTTCATTGTAGATTCTCACTAAAGGCATCAAAACTATGAATGAACTGTGTAAGGGCTATTTGACCCAGAAGGAGAGTGATGATGGAGTGCTGCGCCACATGGCCTGGCCTCCACGGTCACCTGACCAAACCCGGTCGAGATGGTTTGGGATGAGATGGACCGCAGAGTGAAGGCAAAAGGGCCAACAAGTGCTCAGCATCTGTGGGAACTCCTTCAAGACTGTTGGAAAACCATTTCAGGTGACTACCTCATGAAGCTCATCGAGAGAATGCCAAGATCAAAGTAAATGGTGGTTATTTTCAAGAATCTAAGATATAAAACATGTTGTGGGTTATTTCACACTTTTTGTTTACTACATAATTCCATATGTGTTCATTCATAGTTTTGATGCCTACAGTGAGAATCTACAATGGAAATAGTCATGATAATAAAGAATAAAACATTGAATGGGATGGTGTGTCCAAACTTTTGACTGGTAGTGTATATCAGTATTTTTGAAGAAGTCACGCATTTATATTGTCATTACATTTCATTATTTGTATCTAATTGCACAGACTTGATATGAAAGACACCAACAAAATATACAGATTAACTAGGGCTGGTCAATATGATCTCAAATCACTATCACGATTAATTGAATATTTTACTTGATTATGATTAATGCTGAACTAGTAATGCAGAGATGTTTCTACACGTGAACACACACTGGAGAAAGCATCAAGAGAACTTCAAAAATAATCGAAATATTTGAGGTTTGGAATATAGGTCTGGAATCTGCAAAAAAAATAAGTCGACTGTGTTTGGTAGAACCTTAAATTCATAAATATCACAATAATTTAATTTAATAATCGTAGAATATCGTACATATTGTTCCACTGGAAATACCGCCCAGTCCTACTGACTGCTACAGCTTGTGAGGAAGAAGTGACGTGTCTTACGTTGTTTCCCATCATGGTGTAGGACTTCCCTGAGCCTGTCTGTCCGTAAGCAAAGATGCAGGCATTATAACCCTCAAACGCAGCCTTCAGGACGTCTGAACCCAGGTCTTTAAACACCTGAAAACACACACACACACACACCTCATGTTACACATCAACATCTTCAACATCAACTAGAAGTCACTATGTTTTCGTTCAAAGCTATGGGCTCGTTGGTCACTGACATGGCCTGAGCCAGAAGTGACCGTCAGGCCATTTGCGTTTGATAAAAATCCAAAATTGTTGAGCACAAAATGGCAAATCAGAAGACGTCCCCTTTTGGTTTTTGGGTTTCGGTGTTATATGGATTTTTCTGACTTCGATATCTCTAGTCACAAATAGAGATGTCATCGATCCGATGTGTGGATGTGTATCGGGCTGGACCGGGTATCGGTGGCACTGGGCCGTTCTACGGAGCCGTTCTGTAAATGCGTGCACGCTCAATTCGTTACGCATGGGAAGTGGCGCTGCGGTAAAGTAGAGCTGAAACCATTGTCCCAACAACTCCGAAAAATGGGCAAGACAATAAATGACATTTTTGGCGATGTAAACGCGCACGCAGTGTTAACGAGCGCCGTTACTCGCTAAAGCGCTCCAGTTCGGTCAAAATCACGTCCCCTTTATTACAGACACAAACCATATTTTAGCTGAGAAATAACCACAACAACCAGCGTTCTACTCACAACTCTACCGTTTATTTCGATTTTCCATCATTTACTCTGCCCAGCGCTTCATTGTGACGCGGCTCCGGGGCGCACGCAGGGGATTGTGGGACTGTCGCCTCAGGCTTGCTTGTTGGGGGGTTTAAGACGGTTATATATAAAGTGCTTTGTGACAATGACTGTTGTTAGGAGCACTATATAAATAAATTTGAATTGAACTGAATTGAAATGTAGTTCTCTGTAAAAGCAGCTCATTTTTTAGGCCAAATTGGTTCAAAATGACAAACTTCAGTATTTTATTTTTAATTGATCAATTTTTTTTCAATTTTATAATGTTACAGTGTAATCAATAAGAAAGAAGAAATATTTATATGTCTAAACAAACCATTTTTGAGGACAAATCATTTAACATATACGTGTGTGTGTGTAATTATTACATTGTTTTAGTAGGAAAACAGTATTTAAATCAAGCATTTCCTTAAGCAGAACAATAATCTGTCATGTATTCAGACATTTTTAAACATTATTTTATGTTTAAAAAAAAAAGACTGTGACTGTATCGGATTTGTACTGGTATCGGCAGATATCCAAATTTACAATATCGGTATCGGACATAAAAAAGTGGTATCGACCCATCTCTAATCACAAAGTTGACCAGATTTTGCTCGTCAAAGTTCCACTGCGCACTCAGGATTAAGGCATAAATATAACTAGGGCTGCAACAAATGATTATTTTTGTAATCGAATAATCTATCGATCATTTTATCGATTAATCGAGTAATCGGATACGTTTAAAAAAAAAAAAAAAAAGACAATATATTTGTTATTAGGCTTATTGTAGTGTGAGTAGAAGTTAGTCATATGCGCTTTATGTTGTTGTATTCAATTGAAAATGAAGAAAGGTGAAGTTCAAGGGTCATTTTGAACCAATTTGGCCAATAAAATGAGTTGCTTTTGGCCTTTCTGGAAGAGAACTGCATTTCCCACAATCCCCTGCGCACACCACGGAGCCGCGTCACAATAAAGGGTTCAGCGTGTTCCGGAACGAACTATTTGGGGGAAAAAAAAAGGAAAAAAAAAAAAAAAAATAGATGGGAAAATCTTCATAAATGTCTGTATTGTGAGTGGAACGTTGGTTGTTGTGGTTATTTATCAGCTAAAATATGCGTTTTGTCCGTAATAAAGGGGACGTTTTGACGGAAACGGAGCGTTTTAGCGAGTAATGGAGCTTAGAAACAGCGTGCGTGTTTACATCACAAAAAATGCCATTTATGTGTTTTTACGCATTTACTTCCGTTTTTGTGCACGGAATATCTCACAAATACGTTCACATACAGAGGGATCGATTCTCGTCTTGATCGCGCCACTGAAAATATGGTGCGTCATTAATAAGCGTCCGTGTGAAACACAAGCGGCGCGTGCCGTAGCGAATAAAACGACTTAAACGAAGCTTTGATTCTAGAAAAAGTGCTTTGAGCTTTTTTTTGTAATCAAATTATTCGAGTTATTCGGATAATCGTTTTCAGCTCTGAATATAACACCTCTGTGCTACATCCACGTGGTGCTGCGGCGACTACTGCGAACCCTCAGCCGAACCATCAACAAATACCTGTGCAAAAAAAAATCAAATCGAATCGCGATTCTTTCTGACGATTCAAAATTCATTCATGCAATTCCAAAAAAAATCTATTCATATTTTTCAACTAACGTAACAGCACTAGTTTAATTTTTCCCCCCGGACACGAGTTCGAGTCTTTTTGTTGATCGGTCACTGTCAAACGGGAAAAGTAACACAAAATTTGGAAACAAATTCGTCTATGTATTGAATCGTGAATCGTTTATGAATCGAATAGTGAGTCCAGGAATCAGAATGGAATTGTGCGATTTTCTGATTCGTGCAGGGCCATCTCCCTGACCGTTAAGCCCCAGTGTGTATCCATATTGTTTATATGGTACTGTAGAGACATTAACAACCGCTAGCAAATTCCTTGTACGTCTTTTAACCAGCTTGGCAAATAAAACTGCCATCGCATTCGAGGAGCGAGCAGCACCAACGCTGTCCTACATTCAGACTAGGAGTGGACGGTATAAACGGTATAAAAGGTATGCGATATAAATTTGGCCAACGATAGAGATTTTGATCATACCGGCATACCGCTGAAATTTCCGCTCCTCGCCTGCGAAAATGGCGTAATCGAGTCGCGTCAAATGCGCGAAAACCACACCACGAGGCATTTGTTTTCGGAAAATGGAGTGTACAGAAGAGCAGCTCGTTAAGAAGACCGGTGCAACGTCCATAATCTGGACATGGTTTGGATTTAGGGTCTCGGATACTGAGCAGAAAAACATAAGCTGCAAAATATGACGGGCGATATTAGTTGCAAAGAGAGGTAACACGAGCAATCTGTTCTAGCATCTTAAAACGAAACACGCTGTTGAATATGAGAGAAGCCAAAGAACGCGCCTCAGTCTCAGAGCACAAGTGATAAAAAAGTTGGCCAGCAGACCTCAATCACCCAAGCATTTTCTAAAGGCTCTCCGTGTGACAAAAAGTGTCAGCGGTGGACAGAAATTACAAATGCTATATCTGTGTTCTTGTGTAAGGACATGTTGCCTTTCCAAACAGTGGAGAGAAGCGGCTTTAAAGAAATGATTCACGTCCTCGATTCCCGATACGTGGCACCTAACCGCACGTATTTTAGCGAAGTCGAAATGCCCAAATTGCCTGGCAAGGTCAACGAGCAAGTAAAAACACATCTCTGTGGCATCAAACATTATGCCACGGAGATGTGTTGTTACTTGTTCGTTGAGCATTGGGATACGTGGCACCTAACCGCACGTATTTTAGCCAAGTCGAAATGCCCAAATTGCATGGCAAGGTCAACGAGCAAGTAAAAACACATCTCCGTGGCATCAAACATTATGCTACTACTATTAAAGGGCATTTAGCACTGGTGGCAACATTGTAACATGCCACCGGTCTGCACTTAAGCCAGAGACTGTGGACAGGCTTGTGTTCCTGGCAAAAAATCTGCCATAAACTGGCATAAAACTAATGTTAAAACTAAAATAAAAAAAAAAGTTCTTTTTTGCACTTTATTTAATTTTTTTCATCTGTTGGTCTTTGTTTACAGAAAAGAAAGTTATTGAACTTTAAGAACATTTTTAGCACAGGTTGGAACAATGTAGCCCTTTAAATTGTTTTCATATCTTTTATTTAATAAAAATAAATAAATATTCCAGGTTCACAACTACTTTGAAATGTCTTAACAGTTTATTATACGACTTCCTGTTGGAATGCCATTGCTATGGACATAATATGTTACCCTTTTCAAAACAGTTATATTGAAATTTACAGATCTAATTACATACCGCAATATATACCGTCTATCGCCTAGGGCTCAAAATGTACCGCAGTATGATTTTTTTGCCATATCGCACAGCCCTAATTCAGACCGGCGCCGAATCAGTGCCGCTTTCCACAAGCCAAATGCAATAAAGCAGAAAACAAGCCGATTTGGGCGCGTAAGCAGATTAAGACTTAGACTCCAGACCCAGAAACCGAGACTCGCTTCATTGTCTCAGTACCAGCTTTTTTTAAAAAGCCAATTGCACAAGTACCCTACTAATGCCATATGACCTCATCAAACCTGAAAACTTCTGACACAAATACGCCCGGTCTGGACATCAACAATAAACAAAAAGTTTGAATATTAATCATGTGACTTTGTTCAAATGGGGCAGTCCGGTGCGGAAATGCTGCTGAAAGAGATTATCAAAATGTGGCAATAATAGTGACGAGGGCTGTGCGATATGAGCGGAACCTCAAATCCGATATCGATACGCTTCACGATATAGTAAAAAAACACACAACAGGAAATTATATTTTTAAACACACTGCTAATTAGATAAATATATAAAAACAAACTATAGTTCCATTTTATCCTCTACAAAACATTTCAATTATTCTTTTCTTTGAGGGGGAAAATAAAAAGTTTAATAAAAGGTTGATTAATGTGTAATAGTATTTTAAACAAGGGAACGTTCTTATTATCTAATCTATAAAAGCATAATTCTATTACTATTAAGCATTTGCGTTTAAGTACCTCCTCCTTACGCTCGCTTAACCTTTTTTTTTTTTTTTATAAAAATGGAAAGTAAAAAATAAAATAAAAAATTTTTAATCTAGTTCAATTTTCCCCACAAGACGCTTTGATTATTATTTTGTTTGAGTGGAAAAGTTTCAGAGAGCAGGTCATAAAATACATTTTTCACTTTTCGATGAACGCGACGATACACGAGTCGTGGCCGGGAGGTATCACCGTGGAAACGGCCGTCGCATTGGAAAATTCCTGCACAGTTGTTTTGAATGCTTTAGTGTTTAGTGGTAGCACGTAGCATCGCAGACCCTCATCCAATGGATTGAAACATTCTGAGGTAGATATTTTGTGACGCCATGAAATAAACAATATCGCATAATAAGATACGTTTTTATTAATGATATTTTAATGGCATAATCATTTTTGGATGAAACTCGTCACCTTCTCCTGTGAGACGAAACTTGAACTCGTGCGATCTCCCGAATCGTAGGAAAAGTCGTAGATGAAGGTTTTCGTTCGTTCTCTGATGGAGTCGCCGGTCACGCCATCGGGTATCTGCAGTGAGTGAGAAGATGAGAAGAGCTTTGGCAAAAACACCAAAAACACAAGCATTTATGTACTGCTGTTGGCAGCTTACTCATATTCAAACTGCACAATATTTAAATAATCCCAAAATTGCTAATACAAAGCAAAAAAGTGATTAACAGCGAGTGAGTAGTGTGTAAAGTTTGAGCCTTGTTTTCATTTCGGATTAATTACCTCATTAATCATTTCATCGATGTATCAATGTAGACCGATGTATCGTTACACACCTACGCCTTATAAATCTCACTACGTTAAGAATACATGGGGTTTGGGACGCGAACGCTTTCATTCACCAGTCAACACGGTTCTTATGCCGCTTCAGACCACCTCACTGAACACACATCTCAGTCTGTTTCCACCCGCACTCGACTTTTTCTTGCTTTTATCGTCCCTCGTTCATTCCCCATTCACTTCAACGCATTTTGGTCAAAGTCTTTCTACTCGGCCAGTTTTCACGTCACAGCTACGTGCATCTCCAGTGAGTTAGAAGTTTCTGTTTGATACAACACTATTCTTTTGTAAATAAATGACACTAGAGGTACTGAGTGTGATAGTTTGAGTGCTGCTTACTTTGGTGTTGGTAATGGTGGTCTTGTTCCCCTCCATTTCAATGATGTTCTGGGCCGAAAGCTCCTTTTCACTACATCGGAAAAACACAACATTTTAGAACATTTTTAACAGCTTTTCTGGAGTCGGCACATGCCGAATACGGTCTTTCTCTACCTTTCCATCTTAACCTTCATAAAAAAGATTGTTTAGTTTTCCAGTAGAAATTCACACATACTGTGAACAAAACTAAAAAAAATCATGAGAGAAGCTGTTACAGCTTTTACCACAAAGAAAGCGAGAGAGGAAACGGCTGCTTTACTAAAATATCACCTGCACATCAGACAAAAATATTGCTCCTCATTCATCAATATTTGTCTGTTTTGTTCTTAAATTTGCTCTGAAGAAAGTTAAGACTTTAAAATGGTTTATTGTTAAAGAACTGTAGAAATGTGGGAACCTTTATAAGCTAATCTTTCGCTTAAACATGGTTTTAAAAACAAATTCATTCTGAAGAACAGCTGGTAAATGAGGCTCAATGAGCTTTAGGATGAATGGAAGTAGAGACACTGGATGTTGGTTTCGAAATAATTTTCAATAAATTGATCAGCCGTACATGACGTAAAAGGGATAAAACCTAAAAACTCAAACTGGCCTTGACCTAAATCCATTTTAAAAGCCTTGAGGAAGGTGACAAAACACCAAACTGTAACAGGTCACACCTCCCCCTGACCACAGACAGTGTTTAGTTCAGGAAATTGACCAAGTTCCTTTTTCATTAGCTGCATCAAACAATTCATGATTATTTGGCCCAAATGTACAAAATCGAAATAAACAATTGCATTTTTTATTTCATGAGAACTTGCATTTCCTAATTTCCAGGAACTACCGGGACAGAATTACTCAGCAGCACAGGGCTGGTAGTACTGGAGTTACAATACAGTTATGCATGACACAGGGCAATATATCGAGTGCCACAAATTGGAAGTATATTTTAATGCATCTTTGAAAATCAAACTTTGAAAATAGGTTATGTTAAGAGGTTCCACCAAACGCAGCTTGAAGTGTGTAGATTTACTGTAAAAATGATTTGACACAATTTCATCTAATATGACTTTTCATGAGTATGTTTAGTGAATGTGTTAATACGCCAGGTAGAAACTATATATATATATATATATACACACACACATTGGCAACAAATCAGATAAATTCATGCAGCCTGTGAAGTTCGAAGTGAAGCTGCAAACAGAGATTTTACAAAAAGCAATACAAAGCCAAATCTAGACTTTAAATACTTAGCTGAAATATTTAGCATATTCAATTTGATTTTACTTAAAATATTAAGGCAGCAAATGAACTTGTTTAAGTTAAACCAGATGGATTATTCGCTCTTAAACATAGAAATAGTTACAACTTACAGTTTTAAGTTCATTTGAAACCTTCACACTTTTTATTTGGAAAAAAATAAGTTATAGCACTGAAAACCTAAAGTAGAAACAGCATAAATGACTGGTTTAGGTTGATGGAAATGTCATAAGTATGTTTACATGACTAACTGATCAAAATATTCTTTGCAGTGAACACCTGAACCGAGTTCTCGGCATCATCGGAGTGATTCGGTGACGTGAGCACGACACCTGTCACCCGTCACAATTACGCCCTTCATCTGTTTATTTGTTTGTTGTTTGTTTGTTTGTTTGTTTGTTTACTCACCGTTTGTTCATGGGCCGCACGCGCACCGCCACCCGGACCGATGCCATTTCGCATCCCTGAAGTCTCACTTCCGAACCGATTCCGAACCTGATCCGATTCGACTCAAACGCAATTCTCAGAGCGGCCCGCCCGGTTTCGAGTCTTCACGACCACAGCCGGCTTAGCTCAGGTCCACTCGGTTCGGTTTGGTTGAAACCGCTGACCAAGACCCGACCCAACTAGATCCGACCCGACCGAAGCTGTCCTGACACCCCCGAATCCAACCGAACCGAACCGGAACCGGAACCGAATTGACCGGACCCGAACCGACTCGACTCCTCAAACGTAGCGCGGAAGCGCCGCAGTTCTCTTCTTCATTTCCAGCAGACGAAAAGTCCAAGTAATTCCTCAGTTAAAGCCGACCGATTTAAAGAGGGCGATGCCAATCTGCTGCCAACTCCACCAGCCCCTCACAGCTCGGGGAGACTCGCTTTTACAGAGTAAATAAAGCCGCACAGCAACACAGCCTTTTCTTTTCCTCCTTTTCCTCCTTCTCTGAAAACTTCCTCAATCCATCCATCCATCCATCACGCTACACTGCCCCCTCTGGAGCGGAGCTGGAACTGACACACCTGTATGGACAGAGCTGGGCAAAAGTTTTGGGCAGATGTGAAAAAACTGCTGTAAACCAAGAATGCTTTCAAAATTGGAAGTGTTATTTGCATTTTGGTCACGAAGAGGTGTCGTTACTGTCGCAGATTTATTTGTTGAGGGCGTTTTCGCGTCTTTCCAACAGCTGGCTGATGGGTTCGGTCTTCCAACCTCTCATTTGTTCCGATACTTTCAGGTAAGGGACTTCTACAGAAAAGTATTTAATAGTTTCCCATATATCCCAGCAGACTCACCCATTGATAATTTCCTTAAGATGTCCCTCGTCCCAAAGGGTACTATCTCTACAATTTACAATTTAATATCTTCCCTTTGTTCAACCTCAAACCAGATGTTGGTTACACTCTGGGCTCAAGATCTAGGGGAAGACCTCACTGACTTGTGGGATTCTATTCTAGGTTGTGTGCATTCATCCTCTATATGTGCAAGGCACAGTGTTATTCAGCGTAAGCTTTTACACAGAGTCTACTGGACTAAGTCTAGATTAGCTCGTATATATCCGAATATTGACCCTGTATGTGATAGGTGGCGGATAAACCATGGCACACTGATTCATATGTTTTGGTCATGTTCAGCTCTGCACACATATTGGACCTCGGTATTTACTACATTCTCTGATGTTTTGCAAATAACCCTTGAGCCGTGTCCTCTTACAGCTCTATTTGGAGTCTTACCAGACCATATTCATCTGTCCAAAGGTAAATCAAATTTTGTAGCCTTTCTTTGTTTAGTTGCCCAGCGTCTTATTCTGATACATTGGAAGAAATCGTACCCTCCTTCTCATACACGGTGAGAAGGAGGGTACTAAAACTTTTGCACAGTACTGCATATACTGTATATATACATATACAGTATCAAAATCAAAGCCAAGTCAAAGGAAACTTTATTGTCATCTCTGCTATATACCGTACAGATATACAGAGAGACGAGACGGCGTGGCTCCAGTTTCCAAGAAACAGGGAACAAAGAACAAAGAGGGCATATAGAATAAACAATATATAAATAGAATACAAAATGTACACTTTAAACTAGAAATGGAGTATTAAATGTAAACTTTAAACTAGAACTAGAAATAGAAGTAGAAAGAGAGACAATTACGACGCAGTATTGACCTACAAAAGTGGAAATTGACTTTTACACTGAATGTACATGAGGTTAGTAACAGTTTCAATATGAAAAATTCTATATCCAGTCTATTAATAAAACAGTATCTCTTAAAAAAAAAAAATATATATATATATATATTTGTGCTAAAAACAACCGATCAATTTTCGATATTCCCAATCCTCAGATTTCAGAATCACAAGTTTATGTGACCTTCATTATCCACATACAAGAGTTAGCTTTGGTGGTTGGACATCAAGATATTAAGAGCAATAAGATTTTTAAACATGTGTTTCCATGTACAAGTTACTAGTATAAATAGAAATACAAAAATATGAGTATTGCTGTACAAATGGGGAAAAAGGTATATATATATATATATATATATATATATATATATATATATATATATATATATATATATATATATATAGATATAGATATAGATATAGATATATAGATATATATATATATGATAGAATGAATTTTCATTGATGTTTCCCTCTCTCAAACTCTATTAAAATTGATTTTGTAACATTTCAATTTAATTTAATCAGTTTGATCAATTCTATTTTAATTTAATAAGGAAGTCTTACTAATTATGCAAATATGAAATCCTACTAATCATGCTTAAAACTAACCCGAAAAAAAAAAGAAATGTGTTAATGTACTGTAACTCTATATGAACTGCCTGTAAAACGTTTCTTTAACTTAATCTGTTTGATCCATTCTATTTTAGGTACACAGAAATTAGGCTCAGAAAGAGCCACTAATTATGCTTGTGTAAAACCTACTATTTGCACTAAATTATAAGAAAAAGTGAAACGTGTTAATACACTGTAGGGTGCAAGTTAAAGTTACTATCACATACACATGATGCCTAGATTAAGTTTGTCACATGTATGTTTGTTGCAAATATATATTTAATCGTCTATAGTGCTTAAGACTGTAATAAATCAGCTTAATAACAAAACTTAAGACGCTTCTTGGGCAACATTTTCAGCTGTTTTCGACTGTTTTACTCTTTAAAGCGACTGGGTATTTTTCATCACTCGTCAAAATGAAATAACCCGGTTAACGAGCTGAAAACGTTTCATGTATGACGGCTAGTGACGTGCGAACGAAACGGTTCTTAGAGGCCGGCTCTTTGAAGTGAACGGTGGTTCCTGCCTGGGGGCAGGCCGCTCTGGATCTTTTCTCTCTCTCTTTTTCTATTCAAGCCGCACGTAAGTGGTCAACTACAATATAGAAAGAATAAAAAAAACGTTTTGTGTCATTTTTATTGACCATCCGCAGTATGTTTATTTTGAAAAAATTATCCCCACTCATAGGTGGGGGTAAAGCTACTCACTCGGTGTACAGGTTAAACTAGCAACTACAGGGACAACACTTTTGACTGTATATAGTTAAAGCAGTTTATAAATATTACACATACAATCAAGGATTTAATCTTTTTTTTGTCAAGATGGTATTTGTTTTTAGCAGAATTTATTTGTTGTAGCAATCCTGTTCCATATTGAGAATAAAAGTCATAAAGATATGATGTATGTTTTGTACATTGATAATTAATTTACATAACGTTACATTATATTGGGTAATAAAGTAATTTAATTTAAGAAATCTGAGGAGCCACTTGGGAGCCAAAAGAGCCGGCTCTTTTAGTGAGCCGAGTCATAATAACCGGCACTCTCTTAAAAGAGCCGGAATTCCCATCACTAATGACGGCTTGTCTCCTTTTTGAACTACATTATCCGAGATGCTTTGCCTCGGAAAGTGACGTTTAATACCCGCGCCCTTTTTTAACGTTCGGTGCGCGCGGCAAACAGGAACTGACGGAACATCGTGGTGGTGTTTTCAGTAGTTTAAAGGTTTGTTTATTACACGGTTTGTAACCGGATTACCAGGCCGAGCAGCATGTTCTCCCCCGCAGGGGAAGCCCAGCTCGGGACGGCGCTCAGTCGCCGGTAGAAAGGTCTCAATGTGTGAACGCTCATGGGTCGCCATCGCTCCTCTTCTCACCGCAGCGCTTAACGGTCCAGCCAGGTAAACCAACAGCAAACAAACACACGCTGTTTACTGTTGTTGTTTACTGTTATTGTTTACTTGGACTGAATAGTCATAACAACGATGATGGAAACCGGGCTTCCTGAGAGACCGGTGTAACCCGTCTGTGTCATCGCTGCTTGGATCTGTAATATGAGCTTAAATTAATATCACGATTAGCCGGACATTTTTACTTCGATTACGATTAATGAATGATTATTTTATTGGGGGGCATGCAGTGGAACACTGCGTGGAACCTTATTGGAATCGTGCTTATTTGTTGGTTGTTGTTTTTTTCTGCCATAAAGAAACACTCCACTTTTTGAAAATATAGATGTAGGTTTTACTGTTTTGAATCATTCAGCGATCGCTTGGTCTGGCGGTAGCGCTTTAGCATTAGCAGCATAAATCATTGAATCGATTAGACCGTAGCATCTCACTATAAAATGACTAAGAGTTTGATATTTTCCTGTTTAAAACTTAGCTCTTCATAGGTTGCATCGTGTACCAAGACTGGCGGCAAATGAAAGAAAGTTGCGATTTTATAGGCGATATGGCTGAAGACTATATACTCATTCGTAATAATCAGGAATTTTGCTGTTGTACCATGGGTGCAACGAAGCAATGAAATTACCGATTGGCGAATATTAGGATTGCATCCTAGAAAAAAACTGTAAGACCTACAGCTTTGAGAATTTGGCAGGTGAGTCCGGTACTCCACCCACTACTCAGGCAAAATTACTTAACATAAGCTATTTCGTTTTCCAAAAATTTGCATTTGCCTAATAACTTTTGAACCGCAGCTCCGATTCTCAAAAATCTTATACCACCTTACTCCTTGGGTCAAGACGAATCTTTATAGACCATCACATCTATTTCCGCCATATTGGATTTCTCGCTAATTTGCATAATATGCAAAACCATCTCTTGCGAACTAGTCCCTGGATTTTTTATCAATCTGCATGCAACTGGTATCAATTGAATCCCAAGACACTCTTCCTTTAATTATTACGAAACACGTTTTTAATTTCAGAGTCTTCATTTGGCTGTAATATGTACATCAATGTGAGTCGGCAGCATGAACTGCAATACCACACTGAGTGTCATAAATCCGGCTCTGGGTGGGCTACAAGCAAAGTACCAGGTAGGTCGGGACCCGCCTACTACTCAGGCAAAAAGTGCACCACTCTGCCAGTTGGTGGCGCTATAATAATAAGCTATTTTTGCGTTTTTGCCTAATAAGTTTTTGAACCGTAGCACCCTAGATAAAAAGGATAGAAACATGTCATATTTCGCGTCTGTCAACTTTGATTCGTCAAAAACTGATAAAGCTGCAAATTGCTTGGCCCCCGTAATCACTGCTTGCAGTTATATTTTTTGGTGTTTTCTTTGTTTGTTTTGTTTTTGGACTTGTAGCCATTAAAAATGCTCAACTGTAAAAGCTGGGCTATTATTTTCTGAGTGAAAAAAAAAGATCTTTAATGGTTATTAAAGTTAGTGTGAAAACCAATCCGTGACAGCACACAATGTAGTGTGTGTTTTAAGGGGACAATGCGATAGATGCTGGGGAATGTATTAACAGATTCAGATTTTAAGTATTAATAGAGTTGTAAAAAATAATTTAAATATTCATGATGGACAAGAATAGGTTGATAGAATAGGCTTCGATGAATTGCCCAGCCCTTCATCATTGTGGATCCAGCCTTCTGACAATTGATGCTGCCTTGTTGAAAAATGCTGCCATAGCGTGAATTGAAATCGTATGCTAAAAATTACATGGGATATGAAATTGGTGCAGGGGAGATGGTAAAATTTCAAGAATGTCCAGAAACTTAGTTAGAGAGCAGTTAGAAAAACAATCAAACCTGCAATGTTCTTTAAAAAAAAAAATGACCTAAAGAAAACATCAAACATTCTCTGAGATTAAAGTGGTAAATTTGCGAGATATTCTCCGAGATCATAAAGGCTTAACAATAAAACCAACAGCATTTTCTGCTAAACCGCTTCGTTTCGGGCTGATCTGTAGGTGTCTAAAATGTTTACAGCTCGTGTAGTATCAGTCCTTCCTGCACTGTTGTTTTTGGGACCTTAGAGGGACGCCCACCCGGGCTCAGAGCTATGCCACAGTGGACTCGGTCCATTTCGATGTACAGACGTTTGGATCCTCGCTGCCAGTGAAAGTGATGGAAAGCCCTGACGTAATTGGAAGGTGAGTTGGTTTCGTGGATAAAAGGCGTTCGGCGCAATATAGCCGCTACATTTTTCACGAGAACCGAACTCCTTGTTTTACGCGGAAATCTCCGCAACAGCGCAGAATATTCTCCACTTTTTTTTTTTGCTTTTTTCCTGACAATATATTTTTTACGCATTTTATTTCTTAATTATTAAGAAAAATGTACTCAATTTGTAACATAAATAGTAATCCAAATATTTAATTCAATAAATACAGTATATAAATCAGTGTGGGGTTACTGACCACATCCAGACATACTGGGACTTGCATAGGACAGCGTTTTTTTTTAAAAGCACTAGTTGCCTGTCGCCTCACAATGACTCATCTTGAGAGATTCTCTTACATTTTCGTTTAGTTATCCTTTTTTGCATTTCTACACATTAGTATGTTTCCAAGAGAATTCCATATTTTTAATTTAAACCTAATTATTGTTTATAATGTTTGCGTCTCGGCCGTTTTTTTTCCCAGAGACACAGATTGCCAGTCCGTCCCTGACTCATCTTGAGTGTTTTTAAACCTTTAATAGTTTATTACTGTACTGTAAATTAAATTAAAAAGGCGGTTGACTCGTCGCTTGCGCCCAATGTCTGTGTGTCTCTACAATAGGCATAGCTGATGAACAGTAAATTGAACTGTAAAAATATTGGTCATTACACCTACATTTTACTGTTTTTTTTTTTTTTGTTTTTTACTAAAAGCACACTAATTTATTACTGTATTTTGTTTTATACCAAAAAGTACCCATGAATTACATTACACACCTGTATGGGCATACCTAATGTTTTCGTTAAGAGTAATGTATTAAACTGAGTTTAAAATGAAATTGTGTGTTCTGGGAGCAGATTTGGGGGCATATTTAGAGTTTACACTATAAAAATAGGCATTTTTAGGCTTTTTTTTTAACACAATACCCAATAAAACACAATAACGCAGTTTTTCATTATACGCGGGTGTTCTTGGAACGTAACCCCCGCGAATAACGAGGGATTACTGTATACTTAATGAATGTAGACTGTTGCACTACATCAGACAGCTTGACAGCAAAATGAGAAAGTGTGTGTGTCACCCTGTAGCGGATGAGCAGATCTCTGCGAAGGTGGAGGAATCTGGCTGGGCCTGGATGGTGTGTGGAGAGAGGCTGATTATTTGGAAGATTTGTCAGACTCCGGTCGCAAAGGTACTCGGAAATATACACCCACACTGATGCGAGTTACTAGTTTCAAAAATGCGATTTTCCACAGAAAGTTGTATTTAAAATAAAATCAAATCTCTTTTTGTATTTCTATATCTCTAGCTGTCTGTATGTAAGGACCTGCAGCTGGCTCCTAGTCAGTATGCGTACAGTGCTGATCTCATCTCCATCAACTCCTCTGGTCCACTTGAGTCAGCTTCTGTCCAGGTAATGTCCACTGCAAGCGGAACCAGGAGTCGTCAGACTTGGCCATAAAGACCTGCTGCACGTGCTGCTGTTTATAATGTAATATTTTTGTGCCCTTTCTCCTCACGCTCTGGACGGTGCCAGTCGGTGTGTGTGTTGGCGGTGTCTCCAGAGGGTTTGGCCCGCTTCTGGCCCAGCCTGGCCCACGAGGGGACGTACACAGAGACGGCCGCCGACCTGGCGGAACACCTCTGCAATTATGTCACGGCAGTCCGGGTGAGAACTTGAAAAGATTTGTCAGTGGAGTCGGTGGTCTCTGTTGAGACTCTGTTTTCCTAGATTTTCCTGTGTCACTTTTAACTAGGGCTGAGCGGTATAACGTGAAATCAATATCTGATTTGTTAACGGAATATTTTGACTCGGTTACGATTACTGAGCAGCTATTTTGCTTTCAAGAATTTCAAAAATACCATAAATAACCGATCACCGATGGCCGATTATGTTGATTAGAGGTTCTAAATGTCGGTTTTGAGACATTTCTGACTAATTGTCCAAGCCCTACTTTCAGAGCAGTGTTGATATATTTTTAATTTTAAAAACATCTTCCAATTGTAACTTAATTTTGTGTTGTGTTTTGGTCTTTAGCTGACAACGCCTGTCTTGTTTCCTATCTTGTATTTTCTTCTCATTTTCGTCTTTCCTTTTTTCCACAGGGAGGAAGCTTCGTTGTGTCCTCGGAGCGTGGCCAGCTGCTCCGCGTGGCATCTGATTCTTCTGGAAGGCTCTACCAGAGGCCGCTGCAGCAGAGCCAGGGCATGCTGTCTGGAATCGGGCGAAGGGTCTCCAGCCTGTTCCGTATCCGAAACCCCCCAGCTGACACTACAGTAAGACGCACGCCAGGGCTGGACGTAATCACTTCAGATTAGGGCTGCAACTAACGACTATTTTGAGAGTCGACTAGTCATCGACTATTAAAATGATCAGTCGACTAATCGGATTATAAATTGCATAATTATAAAATGGCTCCGATTTAGCCACCAGCTTTTACATTTAGTATGAGGTTATTTAAATTTTGTGGTAAATAATAAAGACAAGAAAGACAGTTCACTCAAAAGCATATTTTAATAAATAACTTTCTTCTTTGCCTTATCTAGTCTTACGATGGCTCCTGGTTTTGTGATGGTACTGAGAAAATGGTGACATACCATTATAACATTTATGAGCGAGTGACAAAGGCGTTGGTTACTTTACCGTTTTGCGTGCTTATTAAACGTGTACGACCTAACTATTAAATTATAATTATAAGGTCGATAAACTATAACTTGCGTTTAACCGACCCGTCGCCGTTCCTCTTCCTCCGACATCTTTGGTTTTTCTGTAGGAACTTTCTTTAGCCAATCACAAAACCAGGAGCCATCGGCCAATAGGATTCGCAGCCAGAAACCGCCAAAACCCCGCCCCCAAACTGTCAAACCCCGCCCCTTTCAAACCACACGCGTAGAAATCTCACTCGAGCAAAAAAGCCGCTCGTCGGTAATTTACTTTGTGCGCGAGGACATTTAACACATCGAGAGGAAAAAGACATTCGAGAGGAAAAATACAGTTTGTGCGCAATATTATCACAACCGCGCAATTTTGTGCTCTTGAGTTTCACATTTGCGCTCGCGACTTTGAAATTTACACCTGCAAAATTTTTGCGGCAAGCCATTTTGCGCGCTCTAGTTTTGGCGTTGATATGACGCCACAGGGCCATTCTTCTAGCTGTCACTGAATGCTATTGCGCAAGAGCGAATCTCGCCAGAGTGTGGTGTATTGGTGCACTCCATTGGAAAGAGGTAGTACTGCACAGGTAGAAAGGAAGGAAAACGTCTCACTCCGTTTAAAAATACGTCTGGCGACAATTATCGACAATCAAATTCGTCGGCGACTGTTTTTATTGTCGACTTTTGTCGAATAATCGTTGCACCCCTACTTCAGATCGGTATCGCGGTGAATCACATTTTGCCTCGATTGCGAATAATGAAGCATTTTGGTTTTGATGCTGGTTATTTACCATCGTATTTCACTCATAAGGTTCGTACCGTTCTTAATGTAATGGTATGTTTTTAAGGAGGGGGAAATATTTGCCGAATTTAACCAACGTGGGGAAGATTAGGTTGATACTAGAATATAATAATAACTTTGTCTCACGCCCTCTCAGGTGTACAGCGTGTTGTGGGCGGCGGAGTCGGGATGTCTCTACACACTCAGTACCTGTGGTTTGAGTAAGTGGGAGGTCGGAGACAGCGCCGAGGTTCAGGTTCTAAGCTGGAACGCCTGCCCGAGCCTGACGGACAGCATCGCAGATGCCATCTGGGTAAAGAGTGGCGTCCAGAAACTTCTAGAAGTCCCGCTATGATCATCTTAATCTTATACCTGGATGAATGTTTCAGACTTTAATAAGGTACGGTGTATGTTTCAGGGCTCTGAGAGTAACTACGCTGAAATAAAGGACGGAGTGAACGTGACCTATCTGGACATGCAGCTCAGTCAGTGAGTAGCTTTTGATCTTGTGCGTAGTGGACGTTAGCAACTACGCATTTAGGAGACGCACCCCTGTCCCATTAAAACGTAGGGTTAACTATCGGTTCTGCGTGGGAAGTGTTACTGCGGTAAATCTGGGTTAATGAATCTTGAATCTGTCGGCGGTACCGCGTTGCTTCGCTTCGTCACCGTGCGTCAATCGTTTTCTTCACTCCCCCCTCAGTGCCGGCTTGGTGGTGTTGGCTGCCGCGTGGCATCCCGCCGATACTCCGTGTTTGGCGTATTTCTGCTTGGTCACGCTCCCGGACTCGGCAGGCAGCACCTCGGACGAACTTTCCGTCGAAGTCACCAAATATAACCCTCCCTTTCAGGTGAGTTCCACAAGCTGTGCGTCTTGTGCTTATTTAATTGTCATGTAATGAACACTCCGTCCGTGCGTGTGTTTGTCCAGAGCGAGGAGGAGCTGCACAAGACGCGGTTGGTGTTGCCGCGGGCGACCAGTCCCGCTGCCTTCCTCTATAACGATGAGCTGGTGTTCGCCTGCACCACGGGCAGCGGCCGCTCCGCACTGCACGAGGAGAAGATCACATTCAGTTCACCTGGTACACACACACGCACGCACGCACAATGGACATTTTTATTTGATCAGATTGTTGCAGCGCTTGACCTTTTTTTTGGCCCTCGCAGGTGACCGTATCCGCGGCGGAGGGGTCTGCGCCGACCTGCCCATCTTCTTCTCCCAAAACAACGGTCTGGTTGCCGTGGTAGCCAGGGAGAGCGCCTCCATCCTGCCGGAAACCATGGAGGAGTCTCTGTGTACGTCTGTGGCCGGACCTGGACCGGAGGTGAGAGAAGAAGTCTGGAGTCCAAGTCTGGAGATGGGGATTTAGACTAGATTAGTTAGAGGATTAGACGTTAAGGGCAAGATTAAGCCGTGCCTAGACTAGCTTAGAGTTTAAATGATGAATCTCCATTGGTACTACAATTTAGTCCAAGACTAGGCTTGAACCAGCCCTAAGGGCCAATTTCCCAGTCTAAGATTAAGACTAGTCCTAGTCTAGCTTTGAGTTTAAATGGTGAGTCTCCACTGGTACTACAATTTAGTCCAAGACTAGGCTTAATCCAGGTGCAAGAAACCAGCCCTAATGTTCCAGTCAAGGATTAGGCCTAGTCCTAGACTAGCTTTGAGTTTGAATGTTAAATCTCCATTGGTACTACAATTTAGTCCAAGACTAGGCTTGAACCATGAGCAAAAACCCACCCCCTAAGGGCCAGTTTCCCAGTTTAAGATTAAGACTAGTCCTAGACTAACTTTGATTTTCAGTGGTAAATCTTCATTCGTACTGCAACTTAGTCTGAGACTAGGCTTAATCCATTAGCAAGAAACCAGCCCTAATTTTCCAGTCAAGGATTAAGCCCAGTCCTAGACTAGCTTTGAGTTTAAATGTTAAATCTCCATTGGTACTACAATTTAGTCCAAGGCTAGGCTTAATCCAGGCTCAACCCTAAGAGCCAGTTTCTCAGTCTAAGATTAAGCCTAGTCCTAGTCTAGCTTTGAATTTGAATGTTAAATCTCCACTGGTACTACAATTTAGTCCAAGACTAGGCTTGAACCGTGAGCAAAAACCCAGCCCTAAGGGCCAGTTTTCCCAGTCTAAGATTAAGACTAGTCCTAGACTAACTTTGACTTTCAGTGGTAAATCCCCATTCGTATTGCAACTTAGTCCGAGACTAGGCTTAATCCACTAGCAAGAACCCAGCCCTAATTTTCCAGTCAAGGATTAAGCCTAGTCCTAGACTAGCTTTGAGTTTGAATGTTAAATCTCCATTGGTACTACAGTTTAGTCCAAGGCTAGGCTTAATCCAGGACCAGCCCCAAGGGCCAGTTTCCCAGTCTAAGTTTAAGACTAGTCCTAGACTAACTTTGACTTTCAGTGGTAAATCCCCATTGGTATTGCAACTCAGTCTTAGACTAAGAGAGTTTTCCTGTGGTTTTTAGGGAACGCCACTGGAGACGCCGCCCAAAGTGGACATCGTAGCTCAAGAGGATAAAACCAAACTCCTGAAACAAGCTTTCCTCCAGTTCTGCCGGTCAGCAGGCCTCACACACACACACACACACACACACACACACACACACACACACACACAGCCGCTCACTCATTCTTTTAAAAACAGAATTTGATAAGTAGTAGAAACGTCCGACGTGGGTAAGATAACATCGACTCGAGGTCCCGATTTATTTTCCGATCACTCGCCCAGCCCCGGGATAACGCCTCCATGCTTTCACCCGCAGTCACGACCTGATCGGTGCGCAGAATGTGACGGACGAGCTGTTCCCCACTGACGTCGAAGGAGAGGCGGGACGAGAGCTGGACGCCGTCGTGGCTCAGATCGACCTCGACCTGGTGGACGATTATCCCGCGTCCGACCCACGCTGGGCAGAGTCTGTGCCAGACGGTGAGCGAGCGAGTGACCGAGTGAGAGAGAGAGTTGAGAGGTCAGAAGAGAAACAGAACTAACGCCGTTCGCAGCAGTATACAGTAGTGCTGGGCAATCTCGACATTTTATCAAGAAAAATGTGATGACGATAACGATGATAAACTAAGCTATAAAATTCGATCACACTTGTTTGTCCACTATGCGACAGCGCCTCGAGATAGACAGCATCTTTGGCCAATCACGTAGCTTGGCATAACGCCAGCACAACAGCCAATCGCGGCCAACGGGGCAAATTTGCCCATAGCACGCGAAGAAGCCGCGTGGTAAACATTAGCGAAGGGGTCGTGTGCCGAGGTACACTTAACGTTCAGAGCGCTTATTACGCGGCCCTAAGAAAAGATGTAGGACAACCAGGACGCCGTGGTGAGTGAAGAAGCGGACGAAAATGCAGGGTTTCCCACAGCGCTTTATAGTTACGCGGCCGCTTTGACAACAACTACGTCCGTCTGGGAAAAAAATAATAAAGTACGAACGTGACCCGATGAGGCTTTTCGTAACTTGGCAACAACAAGCACCGAGAAAGCGCTCTGGAAGTTAGGTGTTGACGGCTCTCTTTTGCCGTTCTTTGCCAGCGGTTATTTTTAAAACACATCCTATGACTGCTAAGCGCCTTAAGGGTTTTTTTTTGCCGCAGTGCTCAGAGCGCTTTAAGTAGAAATTTGTTGAAGATTATTTGTTTAATATTGTTTGATTATTTTAACGTGTTCATTCAGTCTGTATAAGAATCCCAAAAAACCACAACAATATGACAATATATCGTGATAATTATCGAAATCGATCAATATGCCAAAAAATATTGTGATAATGTTTTTGTTCATATCGCCCAGCTCTAGTATACAGTGTGTTGATGGTTTGCAGTGGTCACCACGGCGCCACGTGGACGTAGACACAGAGAATATATTTGTGCCTCCAGGATTTCGCGATGTCTCGATCACAACTTTTGACGCAAATTCACTGCTACGGTGCCAATTTTGACCGACTTTTCCACAATCTTTTGACCAATCGTTGTCGTTTCCCGCAAAACGTTGAGCCACACGTCAGCGAACTCACTTCCTTGTTACGTTTAGAAGACGCAGGAAATGCACCTTCCTAGTTTTCAAGATGTTGTACATAGTCCAAGTGGTCAGTAGGTGTCACCATGGGGACAGCTGTCAGACGGTGTCCCGACGGTCAGATTGCTTTGCATCCACGTGGTTGCATGGTCAGACAGTGGAATCCGGATATTGCTGCAGACTGTCTGTTTTCCGACACCACGGAATAAGCGATGGAGCGCCACAGGAAGTGACTGTCATTTTGCCATTTCAAATATAGTTTTATTGCACGTCCTTATTTTACATGTTCATTTTGTTGTGGTTTGTTTCCCTCCGTCCACTAGAGAGCGCCGGCTTCACTCTGACCTCGCTAATACTGCTGCACCAGCTGGAGGATAAGATGAAGGCCCACCACTGCTTCATGGACTTCCTGCTGCAGGTCAGTCTTCAGTCCGGCCTGCGTCCACGTTAAAAGCGCAGTTTCTTCCAAAAACATGCTCGACACACGTTTTCCTCCTCCATCCGTCCCTCCCTCCCTCAGACCGGGCTACTGGACCGCCTCACCTCCGTCCCGGTGCGCTCCGCCGCCATGGCGACGCGCCTGTCGCTATGCGAGCACGCGGAGAAGCTGTCGGCCGCCGTGGCGCTGAAGAACCAACATGCCAAGCAGCCGGAGCTGGTCAACTCGGCCATTGTCGCGGCGCTGAGGAAGAGCGGCACCGACGTCCCCGCCAGCCTCACGCCCGCCGATGTCTTCTTCAGAGAGGTAATCCCGCTGCCGCTGGCGGTCACGGGCCTCGTTTTCGTAGCATTCCCTTATTTTGTGTGTGTGTGTGTGTGTGTGTGCAGGTGTCTCAGATCTCCTCGATCTTCGAGTGTCTCCTGGATGAGGAGGAGAAGTGCTTGAAGGAGAACCCCGTCGGCTCAGCGAAGTGGTCCGAGGTGGTGCTCAACGTAAACGCCATCATCAAGGTGACCGTGCCGGAGCTCCCTGCAATGTTTTTTTTGCGTTGCGATCGTTGTGAAACATTCTCCGAATTAAACATGCGCACGCTTGACGGTGTGGAAATAGTTTATGTTCGCGTTATTTTTCACGTCTCCATTTCCATTGTTACAGAAGCCGCACATCACTTCAAAATATCGCTTACCGGTTTCCTTGATTAGTAAAGATCAGTATCGTAATCGGCCCTGAACAGATCGTATTGGTCGATCCCTGTGATTTCCCCCTCAATAAAAATACATGAAAAATCAGCAAATCAAATCTCAGCAGACAGAGTGGTCAAATAGAGGGAAGGATGGTCAGATAGATAGAGGGATGGATAGGTTTGTGGTTGGTTGTAGAGGTGGAGGAATGGATATGTGGTCTGTCGGATGGAGGGACGGACGGATGTGTGTGGTCTGTCGGATGGAGGGACGGACGTGTGTGGTCTGTCGGATGGAGGGATGGACGTGTGTGGTCTGTCGGTCGGACGGACAGACGTGTGTGGTGTGTCGGACGGACGGACGTGTTTGGTGTGTCGGATGGACGGACGTGCGTGGTGTGTCGGACGGACGGACGTGCGTGGTGTGTCGGACGGACGGACGTGCGTGGTGTGTCGGACGGATGGACGGACGTGCGTGGTGTGTCGGACGGATGGACGGACGTGTGTGGTGTGTCGGACGGACGGACGTGTGTGGTGTGTCGGACGGACGGACGTGCGTGGTGTGTCGGACGGATGGACGGACGTGTGTGGTGTGTCGGACGGACGGACGTGTGGACATGTGTGGTGTGTCGGACGGACGTGTGTGGTGTGTCGGACGGACAGATGTGTGTGTTGTGTCGGACGGACAGACGTGTGTGGTGTGTCGGACGGACGGACGTGTGTGTTGTGTCGGACAGACGTGTGTGGTGTGTCGGACGGACGGACGTGTGTGGTGTGTCGGACGGACGTGTGTGGTGTGTCGGACGGACGGACGGACGTGTGTGGTGTGTCGGATGGACGGACGGACGGACGTGTGTGGTGTGTCGGACGGACGGACGGACGGACGTGTGTGGTGTGTCGGACGGACGGACGGATGTGTGTGGTGTGTCGGATGGACGGACGGACGGACGTGTGTGTGGTGTGTCGGACGGACGGATGTGTGTGGTGTGTCGGATGGACGGACGGACGTGTGTGGTCTGTCGGATGGACGGGCGGACGGACGTGTGTGGTGTGTCGGACGGACGGACGGACGTGTGTGGTCTGTTGGATGGACGGACGTGTTTGGGTGTGTCGGATGGACGGACGTGTGTGGTGTGTCGGACGGACGGACGTGTGTGGTGTGTCGGATGGAGGGATGGATGAGTTTGGTGCTGAGAAGTCTTTTTAAAGTGAGAGCCCTTGTTAAAGTGTATGTATCTGTGTGTGTGTATATATGTGTGTGTGTATATATGTGTGTGTGTATATATGTGTGTGTGTATCTGTGTGTGTATATATATGTGTGTGTGTATATATGTGTGTGTGTATATATGTGTGTGTGTGTGTGTGTGTGTGTTTTCAGGACATGCTACAAGCAGCAGTGCAGTACCGAGAAACCAAAGCCTCACTGTACCGGGCAGGAGAGAGTTCCGCCGCCGAGCCCGAATACACCCCGTGGACAGGTGCTTTACCTTTAAACTCTGTTCAAGACCCGCGGCCTCCCGCGGCGCTTCTTTAACACCGCTCTGCTTGTGACATAGCTACGGGGGGAGTGGGCGGCGTCCGCACGGTCATCGCCAGGCAGCTGGAGGTGGTGCTGCGCTCGGTCTACCCCCACGCCGACTCCAGCCTCCGCGGCGCCCTCGCCGAGCAGCTGGTGGCGCTGCTGGACTTGCTGCTGGCCGGCTACGTGGCCCAGCTCAGCTCGCTGCGTCGGCCCGGGCAACAGGAGCGCTACGACCAGCTAGAGATGGAGTACACGCAGCGACGCGCCGAGCTCCTCACGCCGCTACGTGAGTGTGTGTGTGTTTTGAAGCGCGGATTGTAATTTCCTGTTGTAACAATGAAACATCACGTTGCGTTGTTTTTACGTTGTATCATCAGTGGAGCTGGGTCAGTGTAACTGGGTTGCCACTCTGGCCGAAAAGTACTGCGACTTCGACATCCTGATTCAGATGTGCGAGCAGACGGACAACCAGACTCGCCTGCAGCACTACATGACCAAATTCGCCGACCAGGTAACGCTCGCTATGTTGGGTCAGTTTATTCTGGGATTTTTTACAGCCGCGTGAATCTGGCCCCCTATGATCAGCGCGATGCGGAAAACGCGGACGGAATCGCGAAATTCAACAAGTAAAATGGAACCCGTTGTAAAACGCGGAACGTCGTGTAATTGGCTGACATCGGCGCGTGGGCGAAGCAAAGCGACGGTTTCTGATCAGTTTTGGCCGCTGCAGCCCCCTGTACGTGTTACCTGTTGAGGCGGGACTCGGCTTTCCACACACACAAACGCACAGACACTGAGGTAGGGATCTATGAAATCCGTTTTGTTTTTTCCTGAATTCCGTTTTTTCCATTTTTATTTTTCTGAATTCCCTTTTTTCCGTTGTTTTTACCTGTAAACAACAAAAAACATGCATTTTTTCCTGCAAAACCAAGCGTTTCTGATGTGAGTGTTTGACCGTAAGTGGTCGTCGCGTGTTCTTACGGGTGCAGTCCATCGTGTGCTGGCAGAACGTACAAAAGAGTTGTTCTCCTGATTCATAAAAATCACGTGGCTGTTGTTCTGCTCTAAACTCAGCACTGACTCCAATTCCCTCATTTTATTGAGGACTGCGGTGTTTCAGCCTCTTCACCACAGCTGACCGCTGACGTTTCCCCCTCGGTGTCTGTGCGTTTGTGTGTGTGGAAAGCTGAGTCCCGCCTCAACAGGTAACACGTACAGGGGGCTGCAGCGGCCAAAATTGATTAGAAACCGTCGCTTTGCTTCGCCCACGCACCGATATCAGCCAAAGACACGACGTCCCGCGTTTTACAACGGATTCCGTTTTACTTGTTGAATTCCACCATTCCGTCCGCGTTTTCCGCATCGCGCAAATCATAGGACCCTACAGAGGGGGAAAGGTCACCGGTCAGCTGTGGTGAAGAGGCTGAAACACCGCAGTCCTCAATAAAATGAGGGAATTGGAGTGTCAGTGCTGAGTTTAGAGCAGAACAACAGCCACATGATTTTTATGAATCGGGAGAACAACTCTTTTGTACGTTTTGCCAGCACACGATGGACTGCACCCGCAAGAACACGCGACGACCACTTACGGTCAAACACTCACATCAGAAACGCTTGGTTTTGCACCAAAAAATACATGTTTGTTGTTTACAGGTAAAAACAACGGAAAAAAGGGAATTCAGGAAAAACCAAAACGGATTTCTTAGGGCCCTCTGAAACCGTAACCCAACTAAACCTGATTATCCTGCTGTAAAATATTTGTAACCCGTGTGGGGACGAGACGCTGAAACGCTAGTGGACTGAAAGACGTCTTTGTTTGTGGTTTTTTTTGGGATAGAATTTTGCCGACTTCCTGTTCCGATGGTACATGGAGAAGGGGAAACGTGGGAAGTTGCTGTCTCAGCCAATCGCACAACACCAGCAGCTGGCCGGCTTCCTGCAGGCCCACGAGCACCTCAGCTGGCTGCATCACATCCATGTGCAGGACTTCCAGAGCGTGAGTTTTACACACACACACGTCGGCTCTCGTGGTCCGTAACTGCGTAATGGGGGTGTGAATCCCAAGTTTCACCATTAAATCTGACCGCTGGCCGACAGCTACAGCGTAACAGCTTTATCTCGTTTAAATAAGTGCTTTTAGCTGAACACGAGTCCACACTAAACCCCTCCTCGGTCGCCCCGCCCGCAGGCCCACGGCACGCTGTACAACCAGGCCAACGCCGAGAGCCGCTACTTCAGCAAGAAGAAGACGCTGTTGGCCCTCAGCAAGCTGACCGCTCTGGCCTCCAACATGCCCGAAACGCACCAGCGCAAGCAGCTGAACGGTCAGTCGCTTACCATACCCCGATGCTGCAACACTGTGAGGGTCTGGGCTCGGCTCCAGGGCTGGGCAGTTAATCGACGATTGATTAATACTTTTAATAAGTATCCCAACTTTAACCCTCGCGAGCCTTGTTAGTGAGCTATGGGCAAAATTGGTCATTAATGGTTGTCATGGTGATATTGATTTGAGGTCGTATCGTCCAGCCCTGCTCTGCTCCCACTCAGACCTGCTGGGTCTGATCATGTCAGGGAGTGTGTTCACTGAGAGTCAGACCCTTTGTGGATTGCCCTGGTGAACGTGTGTTTGTGTGTGTGTGTGTTTGTGTGTGTGTGTGTGTGTGTGTGTTTTTTTGTTTGTGTGTGTGTTTTTTTGTTTGTGTGTGTGTGGGTTTGTGTGTGTGTTTTTGTTTGTGTGTGTTTTTGTTTGTGTGTGTGTGTGTGTGTGTGTGTGTGTGTGTGTGTTTTTGTGTGTTTGTGTGTGTGTGTGTGTGTTTGTGTGTGTGTGTGTGTGTGTGTAGATATTGTGGAGCAGGAGCGGTTCCTCCTCCATCAGGAGACTCTCCCCAAACAGCTGCTGGAGGAAAAACAACAGAACCCAGACACCATGCCGTTACTCGGAGCTCACAACCTTATTCAGGTACACACTCACACAAACACAAACACACACACACACATACAAACACACACACTCTTTCACTCCCTAAACACACTTTTACTCATACAGTTTGCTTAATTGCTGATAAAATTCACACACTCACACTGCACCGCTTACACTCGCGCGTACGTTTGCTCACACGTCCTCAAATGCTCAAACTTGCTCACGTTGACCCGATCACTCTCACACTCCGTCGCTCTCAACTGCTCACGTTTAATCTAGAGACGTCACCGATCCGATATGTGGATGGGTATCGGTCCGATAGCGGCTCAAACGGCTGGACCGGGTATCGGTGGCATCGGGCCGTTCTACGGAGCCGATCTGTGAACGCGTGGACGCTCTGTTGGTTACGCATGAGAAGTGGCGCTGTGGTAAAGTCCAGCTGAAACCATCGTTCCAATGACTCCAATAATTCTATTACAAAAAATGGTCGAGGCAAGTTTTCTAGAATGTTAGCTTGGTTTAATCTGTTTCACTCGCTAGAGCAGCTCCGCTCGTGTTTCACACGGACGCTTAATAGTGACACAAGGTTTTCAGTGGCGCGGTCAAGACGAGACCTGATCCCTCTGCGTGTGAACGTGTTTGTGAGATGTTCCTGCACTAAAGCAGAAGTAAAGGCATAAAAACGCATAAATGACATTTTTCGCGATGTAAACGCCCAGCGCTTCATAGTGACACGGCTCCGGGAGACATGCAGAGGATTGTGGGAAATGTAGTTCTCTGCAAAAGCAGCTCGGAGACTGTATCGGATTTATATCGCATCGGCAGATGTCTAAATGTACAATATCGGTGTCGTATCGGAACATTAAAAAAGCGGTATCGTGACATCTCTAGTTTAATCACTCTCAGTCGATCGCTCACACACCCGGAGGGAGAAGTTAGACAGCGTGGCCTCACCGAACACACACCATCCTCTCACGTGAGACTCATATGAGAAAACACAGTTTGCGAGTGATCATGTCTTCCTCCTCCTCCTCCTCCTCTCTCTCCCTCTCTCTCTCGGGGGTTAGTTGTATATTTGTGACGACAACCGCAGCGCAAACGAGTACGACTTCAAGAAAGCTCTGGACCTGCTGGAGTACCTGGAGGAGGTAAATCTGTGCAACACAAACTGTGCGTGTGCGTGTGTGTGTTCCTGAAGGTCATCTGTGCGTTCTTTGTCGGCAGGAAGAAGCGGTGGACATTTATGCACTGAAATGTGAGATTTTCAGCAAAGCTCTGAAGAAGGACTGGAAGGAGAAGTAAGAAATTTGTCGGTGTTAAGTGTCGGCCGCTGCCGATATTCTTGCGGTTATCCTTAATGGACGTTTTTAAATTGATACGTCAGTAAAGCGTGGCCCTGAAGGCACTGTAAGCGTTAAGAACGTTATGAACGTCAGTTTTACAGCGGAGATGGAGCGATCAGACCCTAGTCGGCATGTCCTGTCCGTCTCTTAAGCAGCTCAAGGTTTAATCGAGTCGATTTGTGTCGGTTGATTCATTCCAGCTGGTCAGTATCAGACGGTGCGGACGACCCGCTGGACGCAGCCAGAGACAGCATCTTCGTCAAAATCCTCCAGAAGCTCATTCAAGAAGGTATCTTCGTCTTTTGGCTCGTTTTCTTTCGATTTATTTATGCACTTTTTCATTGAAACACAGTGGAAATTGAAACAGTCGGTGAACAGTCCAGCTTCCTCTCAAGAGTAGGGCTGTGTGATATGACCGAAGTCTCATATCCCGATATGTCATTTCATATTCCGATAACGATATACATCACAATATAGTGGATTTTCTGTAAATTCCGCAGAACTTTTGCACGCGAAAACTGGTGTCTGCATGCGCTCAACTCTGCCTACGTGCACGCTCCAAACACTCGTAGGTGTCTACATAAGGTTACACAATTTGCCTGTATTTTTACGCAATTGACAGAAAAACGCTCGTTTTTTAACGCTGTTTTGGTTCGTCAAAAACCCTGTTTTTCGTGGTGCTCTTATGTACGTTATGCCATTGCTCTAGTGACTTGTGGTCGAACGGCGCTTTTTACACCATAAAATGGCTCTAAAAATAAGCGTCACTTTTTACAGCACTCTAACAGCGCCTTTAAGGTGAATTTGGGCACCTTTGGCGTTCCATACATCTGAGCGCGAGGCCGGGGCTCGTTCCACGATTGCGTGTGCAAAACCGTAAACAAACGTTGCCGTAAACAGTGGATTTTGCAACACCACGAAATAAACGATGGAGTACAATATGAAACGATATACGTTTTGATTTCGTCATCCCACATATGTGACCCTCCACGGCAAAACCAGTCGCTTGTCGCAAATTTTCCAAATTGAGTTATGATGTTTTCATGAAAGGGCATAAATCAAGCTTCAAAACGATACCTATATGGAATGAATCGGACGACATATGACTGAGATATCAACATTCAAAGGAGTCGGGTTTCTCCTGTCACGCCAAGTGAGAAACGGAGAAATCTGCCTTCCGCCGAAGTTGACTATCGCCAGCACTACAGACGCTTATGCGCCTGCTACGCTTGCATTTACGCTTAGCTTCACGCCAGCATTCACACATACACGGATAGCTCACTCAAGTAGGGGTTAATCTGGAACTCGAGACTAAGATGCATTCCGGAGAAATATCTTCACGCTTAGTCAACCAGTGGATTTACTGCAGGTTGAAGTAGAGCGGCCAAACAGAAACTTTAACATTCTGGTTGAAATTAAATTCTCACTTCAAGAAAGTCACGCTTTTAGGATGGGAAAGGGTAAAAGCCAGCCAAATTTATTCAATAAATAGCACAGTATAGACTCTTCCACTGTTTCCAAAACACTACAAACAAAAAATCCAGAAAATTTTACCCCACGCAACATAAATGCTGCTCGGAAACCTCCTGTTGCAAATAAGCCACTGTTTTGCCGTGAGGGTCACATATACGTTGATTTCGCTATCCCACGTGGTTTATCGTATGCATACCCCCTGCTGTTTAACTGATTGGTTATTGGTAAGAGACTATTATTACAACATAAAATATTCCTTTAAGATATTGGGCTGGGTTTTTGAACGTGGATTAAGCCTAGTCTTGGACTAAGTGGCAGTACCAATGGAGATTTACCACTGAAAGTTAAAGTTAGTCTAGGTTGCTTTAATCTGGGAAATTATTCGTTACGTTATACTCCCCAGTGGATGTTGTTATTAAAAAGGCGTGGAGCAATACATGGTGGAGCTCTGATTCTTTCTCTCCTCCCTCCCTCCCTCTCATATGCCTCTGCAGTCCTTCCTGCCGGAGGTAAAGGATCTGCTGCAGGTGGAAGAGCTGGAGTTTCTCAAGTCTAAGCCCTTTTTTGAGTTTGTGCTCAGGGCCAACTATGAGCACTACAGCAAGAACCAGATGTGTTTTAAATTTCGTCCGACCCCCACCCCTAGTTTCTGGGCCACACACGCCTCTTTTTGTCTTTTTGTCGCTGAATAAAATGATGTATTTCTCACCACTTTTATTTTATTGATGTACTGTATGCCTGGGCGGCCTCACAGCTTAGAAGGTCTTGGGTTTGGTCTCCCGGGTCGGGCCAGAGGGCCTTCCGGGAGTTGGTGGTCCGTGTGAGTGTGTGTGTGCTGCTAGGGCCCAGTGTTGGTCCCAGGATGGCCCGTCCCTCACCACGCACCCGGGTTGGGGTTAAGCAGTTCGATAATGGTAATGAATGAAAAATGCTAGTTGTAAACAGTGGTGCTCGAATTTACGGTTTAATTGGTCTGTGGACGAGCCCGTGAACCTGAATTACTCGTATGTCAAATCAGTTTTCCTCACTGAAATGCCATTAATCCGCTCCAGACCCCAAAAGGCCATTTTTTTACATGTTTTTAAATAAGAAAATGCCTATAAATAAGGGATATTGTATAAAAACACAATAGAATGTACTGCAATAAACTGTTTCATATAATGTGCAGCGCTTGCCTTGGAGATCAGACGACTTGAAGATGCTGATTTGCTGTGGAGGAGAAAGGCTGAACTGAATAAACTCAATCTGGATTGGCTGATTTTTGCTGCCATACACGCCTGTCCTCCTCTTCGCCTGCAGGGTTTGATAAAACCCGCTGTCCAGCGTGGTCTGTTCTCAGCCCCTCCCTGTCAGTTAATGCCGACATGAGCAGGGCGCAGTGTCGGGCTAACTATCGCCGTCAGACGCCTAGCCGCTTCGTCACCCGAATTTAGCTCTCAACTCAAAAGCAAAAACGCCCGAGAAAGACGGCTCAGATCTCAAAAAACTCAAGAAGGGGACACTCAAGAAGTCAAGGTACCGCTGTAATATTAAAACAGCATTTCTCAACTGCAGTGCTCGTGACCTAATGCTCTGCACAGAATTTACACAAATATTACAGTTCACAGGTCACGCAGCAGGGGTCACGCTTGGTTGTGGTGCAGCGTAGCCGTGTTGTGGTGTGTTCACAATAACAAATAATCACTCACTTTCGTTAGATAAAAAATATTTATTTGTTGATATAAGAGAGAACTGTCGTCTGCAGTTGGGTGTACATCAAGTTTCTTTAAAAGCTGCCCGCTAAACTGTAGTTTAACTAAAAACTTTGTTTTTCATTCTGTTTATATTTTTTATGTACCATTCTTTAGTGTACTGCATGAATTTTTTTACTATTTCAAATTATACAGTTTAAATTACAATTAAGATTTTTTTTTTATTCTCCTGACAAAAGGTGGAGATGTTGGACTTTGGTGATCATGAGGGGCCTGATTGTTCCCTTGCAAATGTTCGATAAACGTATCCAATTTTGGGGGTTATATGGAGAACATTTTTGTCGATTAAAGGTCTTCATAAAGGAAAATGTTTAATAATTCAGCATTACTGTTATTGGTCTCTACAATTGGTAAGTAAAATGGAAGTGCCCCAGAGAAGGTAAGCTGTGTGGGAAATATTTTTGGTGCTCACATGGTCCTTCTTGTCATCTTAAAAGATAAGAAGAACTAGAGATTAGTCAGAGCCAGGATCATGAGGAGCAGTCCTGATTTAAAACTATATATATCCAGGTCTGATTTGGAAAAGGTTCTATTTTTTAAGTGAGCGACTTACAATTTTAGGCGAGGCTTTTAGCATGATTTAGCTTCTAGTAATGATGAGGGCTCACGAAAGAACCCTCTCCAATAAGTGTATACCTCCTTGTTTTTGTGCGTTGTATGTAATTTTTTTGTCCCCTAAAATCCTTTGTATTTGTTTTAGGCTTTGTAGGGGACATTTGAGAGGTCCCTACTCTAGGAAAAAAAAAAAAAAAAGTGACTCTTTATAGAAAATGTACGTTGTTTTATTTGAGAAGCTAAAGGAGATAAAAGATGTGCATTTGGTTACTGAGGTTAGGGTTAGGATTAGCTGTAGAATTATATACGTCTGGTCATTATGGGGGTCTATGGAATGTCTCCACAAAGATAGCTGCACAAGTGTGTGTGTGTGTGTGTGTGTGTGTGAAAACAGCAGCTGAATCCTCCTCCTGGTGGGTGGCAGATGTCTTTGCAGCTCTCCCTGTCTGTCCCTCTTGTGCTTCCTAAAAATAATGCACAGGGCTTAGATCAGGCCCCCCCTCCTACAATAAATAACTGCAGCTTTATGGGGTTCACATACACAGACTTTCTATAAGGTGGAAGCTTCAACCCCTAAAAGTCAAATATCGATCGAAACAGCAAATCTCCCTCAGAATCTACAGCTTTACTTTCCCAGCCTCACAAACTAGCGGGCTGCGAACACACAGAGAGTGAAAAAGGATCCATCGCACAAGTACAGCGCTCGAGTTGGAAGCGTAGCGCACTACGCTGCGCTGTCGGAAATGCACGTGTGGCCAAAGTTGAAATAAACGTGCGTGTTAACTTCGAGTGAGAATGCAATTTCGATTGCTCCAACACTGACATACATTGATAAACTCTAGTTCTTATACTAACACATTAAATACTGTTATTACAATAAGTAAATAAATGAATTCATGCAAAAAGCAAGAAGAAATAAATGCTTACCAGAGTCACCTCAATTTTACAAGAACTTTCTATGAAACGAAGTTGCATACAGCCCACCTGACGATCTGGCCCACACACACACACACACACGCCTCTGACCGGGTTACCCACTTTGGAAGAAGATTGCAGCGGAAGCAGAGGTCGACACGGCCATCCAACTAATGAACCCCCACCTCATTATTCCTGACCTAGAAACCCTCAACCTATTAGCCAGCCATGAGCACGCCTTACATAAGCATCAAATGTATTAATAGGAGCATTTTAATAGATACGAATACAGACAAAAAAATAAATAAAATAACCAATTAAAAAGAATTGTCAAAGAATTGTTATTGTTGTCATTACACAACAACAGAAAAAATTTCTTCTCCATCTATAATAAATACATGCATATTATTTAAAAGTTTATACAAAAATGAACGCTTTTCATACTAACAAAGTGAGATGTAGGGAACTCTATCATGATTATGACTCTTCTGGGGACACTAAAGGGACATTTTGACATCTTAGTTAAAGTCTAGACTTAGTTGAAGTGACCAGAGATATTTCGGGTTATTTATTTATCATTACGCGATATTAATTTATGATTAAGGGCAATTTCAGTGACATTTTTATAACTTTAAATGGTTATATAGGTTATGTATATAATTAAGGCAGACGCTTATTCATGATAAAGGTAAATTTAGTACAGTTGCCTGTCAGGGAAGCAAAATGGACATATAGGGATA